>OY979712.1:52892941-53173224 GCA_963855925.1 Inga laurina | reverse complement strand
CCGTTAATATAGGAAAAGTGGAAATTAAAGAAGATAAATAGAGTATTTTAAAAAATATTTGTCATGTTAATTAACTTAACTTATTTTTTTAATCTAATCAAAATTAGATAAATATATATCTTATATTAAGAATTGGAGGGAGTGTGTATGTTGATCCACAATGTATTTCTTAACTGTAGAGGAGTGATGGGGGAGGAGCCCCAGAAGCTGTTGATGAGGCCAATGGTCATCTCACTTGCGGCTGTGATAACATCGCCTATTGCAAGGTTATATATTAAAATATCTGATGATCACTAGTAAAATACTTTCTCTTTTGGGAAATTGCTATTTTAAAATGAGTTTGGTTGGATTTACGAGCAGGCAAATGCCACATTTGGGACGTGCGACGTGCCTGTGATATCTCCACCGCCACCGGCTGCCGTGGATGATGGAGGAGACCAGCCTTCTTCCAATCCCAGAGGCATGGAACCCGCCTACTTGCTGCAATCTGCTGCTCTTATTTTGGCATTAGCAGCTTTCATGTCTTCCACATGACATGGCTAGGTTACACTTTTTTCGTTCTTCCCTTGGTAATTTTTGGCTCCATCTAGTGGCCATTCATTCCATTTTTCACTGATTCAATATTTTTAGCCACTAGTTCACTTTTGTGCCTTTTGTTCAGTTCTTGTACGTTATTGATTTTTGATTCATACATATATATATATATATGTCGTGCCTTTATTTCGAATTCTTCTGGTTGCTTAATCTCTGGTCCTCCTCCATTCCATCAACATTCTCATGGGTTAGTCTGTAGCCTTACTTTTCTGGCCCAAGGTTGTTCTAAAACTCATGGCTCATGAGTCCTTTCTCAAAACTCTTCTGGTGATCCATAAAGTGTAGACATCCGAATTCATCACATGAACTACTTCAGAATGGAATGTACTAAAGCTATAGTTAGATGGCGAGAAAAATACAGGGAAAGAATGTTAAACGTGAAAACTCTTAAAAATAGTAATTTTATTCATTATTTTTAGAAATTTTCATTCTTGGAATTCTCTCCCTCTTATTTTCCCCTCACTTATTTCCCCATCCAAACAAAATCTTAATATTTTGAAAATTACATCGTTCTGAAAAGGGAAAATAATAGAAAAAGAATCTGAAAATTGCAAAATCTTAAATCAGATATTTTTCATAAAATGGATTGTAAATTACTTATCAATTATAAGACAACAAATCTGATTTAGAAATTTTCTAATTTTTAGGTTGTTTCTGTCATTTTCCCTTCTGATAATAAGTGGAATATTATTTTTTTCATTTGCCCAAATGGCATGATCAATGAATATGCTATTTGTATATGCGTCTTTTTCACTGCCTTATCAGTTTATTGAAATCATCCCATTTATTGTATATTAATTCACCAGTCGCATTTTATCCCCAAAAAAAAAAAGAAAAAAGAAACAGCTATTGAGCATTGATCAGTTCTTTCCCGGTTAATTGAAATTTTTAAAAATGTCTATTCTCCATCAAGTGCTGCCAACTTGCCAAGTGCAGATGGGCATAATCAAATTAAACATTATTTTTATCCCAACAAGAACCGTGGACGTGTGTGAATATAAACCGTCAACAAGTCCATCATGTACTTATGGGCTAGTTTCATTGAAGCTTGGCCTCATCTGTCTATTTATATTCTCATTACATTCTTATATACAATAAGAAAAATATTTTCTTTTGGTTTTTGGCAAGATACTTTTAAATGTTTTGATTTTGATCATTATGCTTAATGACATTAACTTTTAAGTTTTAACTTTATCAAATTTAGACAATATCCTTATAAAATTATAGCGTCCAAGAACTAGGAGAAGGCAAAAAATAAAAATAAAAAGTAAAAACCATGATTTGAAACTAAGTTACCAACATTAAAATTTAATCAAATTGTAAGAAGTTTAAGAACCAACAATAATATCATCTCAATCTAAAAATAAAGTAACAAGGAAAAACCATGGCTGGAGAGGGTAGAACTGGGAAGCTGCCCCAGTAAGGTTGTTGAGAGATGAGAACAATTTTTAGGTTATTAGTGTGACAGTGTTAATTAGAAGGCATCCTGCTAAAAATGCCCTCAATTCAATTCAGCTGTCATCCAAAAAATTACCCCTGACGTGATGTCACAATAGCTTGTGTGTGTGAGTGTTTTTTTTTTTTTTTTAAATTTACATTTAAAAAAGTGATTCTAATCCCTAATGTTAACAATCCTCCGAATATTTTTTATTTTTATCAATATCACTCTTTTCATAGAATTTATTATTTTAGTCTCGCGTCTATTCTCTACAATGCAATGTAAACACATCCTAAAATATTGTTTTGGAGAACCGCAGGTCCCCCCTTTTTGAAGGAAGAAAGTTACGCAGGCCCATATATTTTTTTAATGAGAAACTGAATATCATTAATCTAATACGGAATAATTACAAGAGCAAACAGAAAACCAAAAAAGCCTAATCATCCTTCATCAACGACCGCCTCATAAAGGAAAGGAGGTTGGTGATCAAGGAGAACAAAAGGTTCGCTAGTAGAATGAGCCATCTTGGCAAGACGATCAGCTATTAAATTCTGATCTTTAGGAATGTGACATAGAAGAACCTCCCATGTCCTAAATATCCATAGTCTAGCATCATCAATTACATCCCTGAAAGGATACGATCCTTCACATCCTCGAGTAAGCAGATTTATGGCTTTAAGGCAATCAGAGAGGACCAAAACCCTACTAAAACCTTTATTCCAGCATAATTGAAGTCCTTGAATGATTGCAATAACCTCGGCCACCACCGGTGGCACTCGGGTAAGTTTGCTGATGTAGCCGCAGATCCATCTTCCATCTTCTTCCCTGATGACACCAGCATATCCACTCTGACCGGAATCTAAAACTGAGCCATCTGTTTCTAAGGTGATAAAACCCGGCTGACTTCGAGTAACACCTCCTCCTACATTCAAAGAGTTGGAATAAAAATGGCAATTGGAGGAAAATTCCGTATCCCAGCAGGCGCGGAAGAAACTGTCTTGGGCATCGTGAGAGATCATTTCCGTATCCTCCCCAAATAGCTTCCTGCAACGAGCCACCCAAATGTCCTAGCACACATAGCCAAATAGAGTAGCTCAGTTTAACTTCTTTGCGAAGTTCCTGCCTCCATCATGATTCAAGTTCCATTTTATCCAATCCCTTCCCTGCAAGGTTGAGAAGGTATTCCACATGCCTGGACTAACTATCGAACTCCATCGCTCTCGAGCATTCGAACAGTCTCTTAATAGATGCATAATATCCTCCTCCTAAGAGCACCCAAAAAGGGCAGTTCCTTGGACAGTTAAACCCCTTTGAGCTCTGAGTTTGGCGGTATGGACTCTACCGTGAACGACGAGCCACATAAAAGTCTTCATCTTTTCAGGAAACGGCCACCGCCACAGCTTTCTCCAAAACACATCATCTGAGTTACGAGGACCTGTAAAAAGAAAGTGATAGGCAGAGCTAACAGAAAAAGAACCATTAGAAGAGGGTTTCCAGAAAAACTTATCTTCTTCTCTGTTAGCACAGGGAGGATGAGCGCAGAGGATACGATTGATAGTCTGACGCTGAAACCATCTTCCCAGCTTAGCAGAATCCCAGACACCCCCAAGAAGCACATAATCCTGAACCTTTTCTGTACCGTCAATAGAACCCTCAAAACCAGGGATTAACTCGATCAATGGTCTGTTTAATTCAGACCAATTATCATACCAGAAAGAAGTTGCAGCCCTGTTACCGATCTGGACTCCCACACCTCGTTTAAATTTATCCCAGACATTGCAAACACCTTTCCAGGTAAAGGACGAATTCCCTTGATATAATGGACCATTGGTTTGGTCCCAACGGTATTTTGCTTTGAGAACCTTAACCCATAGTGTATCCTTATCATTTAGCAACGACTAGCAAAGCTTCATGATAAAGGCTACATTTTGCTTACGCATGTCTCGGATCCCCAAACCGCCGCTTTCCTTATCCTGGGTAACCTGATCCCAGGAAATGAGATAAAATTTTTTTCGTTCCTCGTTATCATCCCATAGAAACTCCCTGCTTTTCTTCTCTAGCTCTCACAAAATTCCCTTCAGAATCAGCATTGTTTGCATATGATAAGAAGGCAGAGCAGATAATACAACTTTAATAAGAAGGAAGGCCCATATATTTTGGTTTGTTCAGACAGCATGCGAGATTAACGCGACACATTAATTTATAAATATAAATATAAACGTGTTAAGTTGCACCTGTATTGCAGAATACAAATAATTATAGCGTCTCTTTTATTTTTTGATTTGGCTAGATTATTGAAGAATCTGATCCGGACGATGACGTAGGCCGAAGTTGTTCCTCATTTATCACAATTCATTGCATTAATAAAAGCATGGCGCCACTTATTCGGCTGAAAAATAAAAAAACAAAGAAAGGTCCCACGACGTTGAGGAAAAAAAGTAAAGGGGGCAAGAGAAGCGTGGCTTTTATTACTATCTGTTCTTTTTTGAGGAAAGTGTGCCAGAGGGGAGTAGCTTAATTAATCTGCATCATCCAGAAATGCGAGGGACCAGCATAATTTAATGACATCAGAATTTTTTATTTAACGATAAATCCATAATAATACAAGAGCCATTTAAAAAAATTAAATAAAATTACTTTATCATAACATATATTTTTATATGTCATTAAATTATATATTAATTTATAAATTAAGTAATTTAATTTAAAGAAAAATAATAAATATAGATATTTGGGAGAATCTTTTAAAAATAATTTGAAAATTAGAAAATGACAAATTACATTTTTTACTAAAAATTGATTAGAAAATGTCAAAACTTGATAAATCATTCCCAACCTTTTTTTTTTTTTGAAAAAAATATCTTATTTATTATTTTCCAATTTCTAAGTTCTTTTTAAAAGATTCACCCTAAATATTTTGATAGTACTTGTTTAATTTTATTAACCTCTTAAGAAAAATCAACTGACACTAAAGACCAGATGATATATTATCCTTGGTACATAACTGCATCTCTCTTCGATTAAAATAATTTATGAAGGAACCGCGAAAGTTTGGTGACTTTGGTGTGCGTCCAGATAAGAAGCGCCAAACAATACGAAAAAGAGGCAGGTGGTTCAAATGACGTATAATTCTGACCTTCCTTCCACACCAAGCATGGTTCGTGTCCGAATCCAAGCTCCCATTCGTTGTATATTTGATTTCTTAATTCTTCGTTCCTTAATTATTATATGTCTCCCTCCACACCTCATCTTTTTCTACCATTATACCCTCTAATCTCTTCCCTATGCCACCTAAAGAAGATTATTCATATATCTTTAAGAAACCAGATATAAAAAATTCGTATTTATGAGTTAAATTTACATATTAAGGTGAGCCAATTTATTTACGACACAAATTTCTACATTGCCTCGCTTGTAAATCAGACTTATATAAAATTTGCAAGATCTTTCTGTTTTTATTAATTTTCTTAACTAAGACCTATGGTTAGATTTTTCATTTATTCGAATCACATTAATCAATTATCCTTGTATGTTCTAATACAAAATAGCTATTTTTCCCTTCCAAAAATTCTTAAGAGTTGGTATCCAGCTTTCTGATATAAAAAAATCTATTAAAACGTGTACAAATAAATGTGAATAAAGATTACAATAAGTTTCATCGAATATGTAAATAAATTATATTACTATGTTAAATACTACGTATAAGACCTGTTTTATAATGGAATTCATACCACACAACCACAGGTAGTATTTAGATAACGTTACTTCGTAGTACTGGTTTCTGTATTCCAGTGACATATTGGTCCTACCCAAAAAAAAAAAAAAAGTGGATGGTTCCATGCGCGGAAAAAATCCCCATCAGTGAGGACAGAAAGTAGTTTCTTACATTTGATAAATGAATAGTGGAATGATTCAAACAATTTCAAGTACGAAGTAAAATAAATATAAATTTAGAAGTAAAATAAATATAAATTTATTTTTTATATCTTTATCATTCACCGCACAGAATAAACTTTATACGCTGGGCAGTTGAAAAGATAGCGTGCGAGCATAGTAATGGTCGTATAATTTTTCAAAAGCGCGCAAACACACGTGTAGAATTCTCACTTTCAATTGAAAAATAAAATAAAAAACAGTGCTGTTTAAACATGACCCAATCTCTAGTTCAACCAATTGAACTGAAAACCAGTCCAATGTTTAGTATGGTTATAAAAGGAAACTGGAAATCCAGAAAATCGGCCAAGACACGGAGAACTTAACTTGTACTGGTAAACCATAATTGAATCAGTCGAACTGATGGTTGCATTATTTTCCCTATTTTTAAAAATTTTAATCCATATTTATAAGCCACAGCCCATACCTTCCCAACCTCCATAACTAACAAGCACTGGGTAAGGAAGAAAAATCAACAAATATGTAAGGAATATGTATATATATATATATATATCATTTGAAATAAGATACTATTACTATCTCTCCTTAAATATAAGAACAAGTTGACTTTTTAACTTAGAGATATTAAATAAATTAATTAATTTTTATTAAAGTATTGTTCTTTTTTAAATTAATTCGTTTAACTTATAAATTGATATATAATATAATTATGCAAAACATATATTATAATTAAATAATTTAACTAACTTTTTTAATTTTTTTTTTAAAAGTCAACCGACATTTTCTAAAGTTATAAATTATAAATCATAGTGATGGGAAAAATATAAATTATAAAATAATTATTAACGAAGGTAATTGAGCATAGATAATTATTTAATGATATTTTGGATTTAAATATTACAAATAATTTTTAAGCTAATAATCGAATAGTATAAAACTGCTAACCACTCCGTCGACCACTTCAATGGCCGGCTTCAACAATATGATAAAAATACAAGCATCCTATTCCTATTTTGGATGTTGCCAGAAAGATGGTGAGAGTGGGGAAGCCAGCGGGTGAATCCACCTAATGGGGCTATGACATCTGACGTCGCCTGTTTTCTTCTCCCCATTCCCTCTCTCACCAAATCCCCGTCCGTCTCTTTCACTCATCTTCCTTCCTCTTAACTCTTTCCTCATCATTCACCTCTGTTTCTCACACACAGAACCAGCCCCCACCTCTGTTTCTTCCTCCACCGGAGAAGCCTCAACTCACAAACTCAACCAATGAAGGCAACCCAGTTCACGCTCTCTCTTCTCTTTCACTTAATTTCCTCTCTTTTCTCACTCATTAATTCCCACTCGCTCTTTCATTTTTCTGCAGGCCTTTGTTTTCCCTCGTGATTTACGAACCTCTCTCCTTGTAATCGCATGTCTGGTTTCCTGTTCCTCCGCCCTCAAGGTCCTTCTCCTTCTTCCGGCTCCTTCCTCTTGTTTTATACCGCTAGATGTTAATCTTTTCTAATGTGTGGTAGCAGATCGGAGAAACCTGTGGATCGCAGAACAAATGCGACGCCGCCCTCAGCTGTCAGACGTGCCCTGCGAATGGCAATACTCGACCCAGATGTGCCCGGATCCAGCCTACGAGTCCCGCTACCAAGGTCGATCATATTTTCCATTTTCATTTTATTAAATTGTTTTTTAAGCTTTTTTTTTTTTTTTGGTTGTTTAGGTGAAAGGTTTGGCGTTCAATCGCTATTCGTGGCTCACTACTCACAACTCTTACGCCCTCGCCGGAGCTAGATCGGCCACCGGTTCTTTCCTCATATCTCCTATGAATCAGGAAGACACTGTTGCCGCTCAACTCCAAGTATGTCCTTCCTCTCTTTTTTTCCCTTCCTGCGCTAAACCAAGAGAAATGTGGTCTTTTTCTTTTCCTGAAAATTCTGGAGAATAGGTATCTGGAATGTGCTGTTTTTAATCTCACTCACTCTTATTATAACGCCAGCTTGAAATTAATAAAACAGCCTCCTTAACAAGGAGACCAACCGATTTCAGTTCCATTTTTGTTAAAGTTGGTGATCATCGGATTCGCCAACTAATGAATTGACATGGTTTATAAATGCATTTTTAAATACTTATTTAAGTATATGCATTTCTGGTTGCTCTTATTTTTCTTTTATTCCAAGTTCAGACACGGATTTACAATATTATTAATTATTGATTTTATGGTAACAGATAATAGTGAATACACTTTTTGCCAACAATAGTGAATGCACGCTGCCCCCTTTATAATCTGTGTATCGTGGAACGTTTTTTTTTTTTTAATTTTTTTTGCCCCCCTTTTCCGGGGCCATGAGTCGTGAAACGAATATTAATATTGGAAAACAAACAGATCCTCTCTGTTTTCCCCTCCCCCCCAAAAAAAACAGAGATAGCAGACAGTGGGGATCATGTGATTCATTAAAATAATATTTTCTTAGCTGTGAAACTGATATTCATAGCTTCAAAAAAGCAGAGTCAATACAAAACAGCAGTTACCTTCCCTCATCAAAAAAATATTCACCACCTCTTGAGAAAGTAATATAATTGTATTCAAATTGATTTCTTCGGTACAGTTGCTATTGTGATTCAACAATTTGCAAATTTGACCCAAAAAAAAAAATTAATACTGCCATTTAGAATAGATCGCGATCAACATGTTTCTGACGCATTGTTTCTCCTTTGGTTGTTGGGTGTGTAGAATGGAGTTCGAGGACTTATGTTGGACATGTATGACTTTCAAAATGATGTATGGCTATGTCACTCTGCTCAAGGCAAATGTTACAACTTCACTGCATTCGTAAGTGCGTGACTCTGTTCATTCATTCTATCCTTGGAACTTAATCAGGCCCTTTTCAATATTTCACACTGTGTAACATCTTCCTCTGCCTCTCAATCAATCCTAAATTCCTAACTTCACTAACTTTGGGTACCCAGCAACCTGCCGTTAACGTGCTCAAAGACATTCGATCATTTCTGGACAAAAATCCCTCAGAAATTGTCACCATCTTCATTGAGGACTATGTCACATCCCCTAATGGCCTAACTAAGATCTTCCAAGCTTCTGGCCTCAGCAAGTACATGTTCCCTGTGTCTCGGATGCCCAAGAACGGCGTAGATTGGCCTACTGTCGATGACATGGCGCAGAAGAACCAACGCTTGGTCGTCTTCACCTCCAAATCTAACAAGGAAGCTTCGGAGGGAATTGCTTACCAGTGGACATATGTGGTTGAAAACCAATGTGAGTTTAATCTTAGGACTAAAATGAGAAACGTGTTTTTTATTGTTTTCATTTTTGGTTACAGAGCTTAAGACCAGTTTTGTTCATGTGGGAAAATTTCAGATGGAGATGAAGGGATGGTGTCTGGTTCTTGTCCAAATCGCGCAGAGTCACCAGCAATGAACACAAAATCAAGGTCCCTGGTTCTCCAGAACTTCTTCCATTCTACTCCCAATCGATCCCAGGCTTGTGCAGACAATTCGGGTCCATTACTTAACATGATGAAGACTTGCTACGATGCAGCTGGCAAACGATGGCCAAATTTCATTGCTGTTGATTATTACCTGGTAAGTGGATTCTCAAATCCTTAATCCTGCTGATTGTGTTATGCACTTCACCTTGGGAAAATAGTTCATAAATTTATTGATGATGACTGTTGTTGAAGAGGAGTGATGGCGGAGGAGCCCCGGAAGCTGTTGATGAAGCCAATGGTCATCTGACTTGTGGATGTGGCAACATTGCGTATTGCAAGGTTTGATTTCCTCCACCTTTTCCATACTTGTTTATGGCTTTTTAACATAGCGAGGTTACAAATTGGTGCTATATTAGGTTATGTGGAGATGTAAATGAGAGGTGTTTGCATTAGTTAGTAGCTTCAATAAGAAGGCAAACCTGCAACGTTTGACTTGGTAATTTGTGACATGTGAACAGGCAAACGCGACGTTTGGCACTTGTGATGCCCCTCCGGTTTCTCCGCCTCCACCCGCTGGGGCAGAGGCCACTGGAGGGAACCAGCCACCCCAAAGTCCTGCAAGCTTAGCTGACATGGACAAACCGGCCCAGTTACTGCATGGGATATTACTGGCCGTGGCGACAATCTTTGCATGGTTATAAGATGTATGTTTTGCTCCACATTCTGGGCATGTGAATATATTGGATTATCCGTTCATTCTGATTCTGAGATTTGTGAGGAACAGGGAGTCTTTTCCGGCTCCCCTGGCGGTTATTTATTATGTTATGACTAGCTTTGTTTAACTGTGCGCTTATTTCTCCAGTTCTTTCTCTCTCTAATTATGCGCTGCCTTTTGGGGAGGCTCAAGCTTCATTATAGGCACTTGGTTTTTTCAGCGAAATAATTGTACTGGGTAGACAACCAGGCCGGGTTAGGGCTGTCATGGGCATCAATAAAGTTTGGCCATTGAAAGGACCTTTCCTAAGTGAGGCCACAATCTATCAAATCCAAAAATTTGGGTATATTCCCAATCCTGGAACCAAGATGGCATATATTCCATTCTCTCTCTCTCTCTCTCTCTCTCTCTCTAACAAATGGATGCCCTCACGCTTGCGCTGCATCTTAAGCAGTTGAATGCTCTAAGCTCTTTTTATGTTCACAAAAGTCACGATCAGGGAAAAATAGATTTTGGGGGGGGGGGGGGGGGGAACTCTTCAAGGAGGAACTTGATATCGTTGGAACAACTTCCTCACTTCCTAGCCACATACGCATACAGAATTGTCATTTGTCAAAGTTGATCATAAAATAAGGGTTTCAAAATATGCACAGAACCAAGTTATCAGAGGGCAAATTAAATTACATAAAACACCCTAAATAAAATTGACACTCTGCATATCATCTCGTCTTTGAGAGTTTGCTGTAGGAAAAGCAATCTCGACAATGTATTGTGTTTTTAATCAAGCCAGGTTCAGGCAGATCAAAACAAAAGACGTATGACAACAACCTTATAATGGATATACCGTGAGATAACTTTACATGTCCCGGTCCAAAATAAAGCTGCAAGCTCCCCTCCGTAGAGGCAAAAGCACGAACAGAGAAAATGAAGCAGATCTTCCTTCTGAAGGAATTGAGGCTATGGGCTGGGGTTAAGAAGCCGAAATATATATACAAGACCAAATTATGCTGAAGCCTGGTGGATTAAAATCGCATTTGGCATTTGCGAACGACAGGTTGTAAAGGAATGGGCGTTGGGCTCCACAAGCTCTCAGTCATTATAGATACAGCTAATGCATAATTCGTTGCTTTTCTCCTTCAAGGTGTGGTCTTGTCTCACTGGCTTTGCTGCATCTCTCTTTCAAACTTTACCATCATCACCAGACCCAGTTGCCTCCCCTTTTGATCTATCCTCATCATTAGCTGAATTTTCCGCATCCTGTTTCGCCCGCCGATCCTGAATTGACAAAAGTGACAAAAATCAGTTTCATGGTGGTAGGATCATGAAACTATCAGGGATATACGTAATACTTGCCATCTAATACATAAAATGTGGTATGCTTTTGCATTTAGTTTCAGTGGGTTTACTTGGAAAGCAGGAGAGTAACATTGCTAAAATGCAAATGACCTTAGATCTTACCATAATAACTCAAGAGGTTGTGATGGCAGCATCGAACATTAATGTAATGGATAACTAGAAATCCCTCAAGGTCTTTCTCTTATTGAACATTCAAAACAGTTTTGTGAATGGAAAAGTAGTACTTCGTTAAATTGAAAGCACGGCTTCCTATTATTTTATTTTTTTTCCAAATTTAAGTTGTCTTCCCAATATGAATCATCTCTTAATATATTTCCTTAACTGTTGAGCTTGGGGAAGCAGAGGATATAAGAAAAAGATTAAACACTTGAGAATTATAGAGATGTAAAACAAGATAATAGCAGAAGATGGCACACACAATTCAATGTGGGAAAAGGCCTAATGTGAGAGACAAAAAACCACGGCAACAAGGGAAAAATTCCACTATTAAAAAACAGTACATCCTTTTTTTAAACCTATTTTGCTTGCTTTGTTACCTCTTTGTGAGAAGAATCCTCAGCTTCGAGCATATGTATGATATGCCCCATTTTAGGTCGCTTTTGTGCATTAGGATCAGTGCAACGTAAAGCTACAAGAAGGGCTCGCTTGAGTGCCCTTGAACTTGGTTTCTCAGGGAGCTTGGGATCCAAAACTCCCTCTGCATTCCTGTCACTAACCATCTTCTTGAGCCAGTCAACTAAATTGACCTGAAAATCGCCATTTTCAGTTACAAGAACAAGAAGTAGGAACAGATTGCAGCAGCCGTATCAAAATGACAAAAGTGAGGTATGCGAAAAAAAACCTCTTCCGGAGGCCGACTGTAATCAACTGGATTCCTTCCTGTAATTATTTCCATAATAAGAATTCCGAAACTGTACACATCGCTTCGTTCATTTAACATTCCAGTACTTGCATATTCGGGAGCTACATATCTGCCAAAGGGGAAATGATGTCAAGCAATGGCTGCCAATTTAAGGGAATAGAACAGAACAATGGGAGAATTTACAAACCCGAATGTGCCCATGACACGTGTGGTAATGTAGCTGCTATCAGCGCCAAGGAGTTTTGCAAGCCCAAAGTCTGACACCTTTGAATTCCATTGCTTGTCGATCAGAATGTTGCTTGATTTAATATCACGGTGAACAACTTTTGGTTCCAACCCCTCGTGAAGATAAGCTAGCCTGTTGAATTAAATCACCGATCAGTTTAGACTTCAGAATAAAAAGGAAGTAACGCAGAGATCAATAAATTAACTTGTTACTTACCCTTTTGCTGTTCCCAGAATAATGTTCATTCGAATTTCCCAATTCAGAGGACTGCAAGGCCCAACATCCCCATGCAGCCACTGCTCCAAGTTCCCATTGTCAACGTACTCATATACGAGCATTCTATCAAAAATATTTTACCAATAGAAGAATTTGTTGATATACAGAGACCCCTTATAAAGTAATACAGATTACAGTATAAAATAGAAATAATTGGTAGTTGCAGATGTTGCAAGGGGGTACCTATGAGCTCCTTCAGCACAATATCCCAGCAACCTTACCAAATTCTTGTGCCGGACTCGTCCTATAGCTTCCACTTCGACCTTGAACTCTTTCTCCGCTTGTCCCCTTGCGTTATGAGCGCATCACATACCAAACTTATTATTTTGTACCAAACCAGAATAATCCCTAAATGCGAGAGGAAAGTACCTATTATTGAGCAAATTCTTCACTGCAACGTTAGTATTGTCCTTCAGAATACCATGGTAAACAATTCCGTAGCCGCCTTCCCCGATTACGTTCTCGTCGGCGAACCCATTTGTTGCATCTTCGAGCTCTCTCAGAGTATACCAGTGACCCCAACCCAAATGCGACACTTCGGGAATCACCGTAGGTACCTGATCGACGGGCCGTACGTCCCCACTTCCGTGCGAAGACGACCGAGCCAGAGCACGTTCAGGGAACGAAATTCTATGATTCTTCCCAATCTCAAATTGAATTCGGTTGATCCCGGATGGATTTTCTTCTTCCGATGTTGGGAGCAGAGTCTGGCGTTCAATTCCGGGAAGCGGGTCGAGTTCGGGAGACGGGTCGGATAGGATACGGGTTCCTTTTAGCTTGGAATCGTGGTGATGGTCGATTCTAATCTCGTGGATCTCTTTGGAGACGATTGGGATTGATGGTCTGTGAATGGGATTAGTCTTGGAGCGCTTGGAAACCAGCCAGATAGAAATGAGGAAGAGAAGCAGCACGATGGCGGCTCCGACACACACCCCGAGCACAACCCACAATCGGAGTCCAAAGATTGAAGTGGGTCTGGAGAGCTGGTCGTTCATGGCGGGAGAGGAAGGATCAAGCATTGGAGAGCAACCTCATGAATTGAAGATGAGGAGGAGAGAAGAAGGAAGGAATAAGCACAAAGTGAGAGAAACAGAGAGAGAGAGTAAAGGGGCGGAAAGAGGAGCTGGCATGATGGGACTGATGGAAATAACAGAGCGAACAATCAATTGCAGTTTTGGGAGAATGCCTCCAGGGCTAAGTGCGAGGGGTAAACGATAAACCGCCAAAAAGGTCAGGTGACACTATCGCTTCTTTGGAAACCGCTAGGGATAAAATACAAGCTTCCTTTGCCAAACTGAAATGCCGTTACCTTAACATAAATAGTAACTTCTCACTGTTTCTCTTCCCTTGATATTTGGCTCACTCCCTCTGCGAGCTAACACTCGGGAGTCACGTGTATTTTGACTCGCTCAGTCATTTTTTACCGGCTTTTACTTGGCTGAGAGGTATAAGGGTATTGATGAGCATGTTTGTTTGGGCGTTATGATTGTTTATAAGTTATTTTTTATGTAAATCGAGACACAACTCCTCTCGTATACTTACTTCGTAAGTTCGTATACCGTAAATCATTATTGAAAAGTTACTTATAAGCAATCGAATCGCTAAAACAAACACACACAATTAATTTTTAAGAATAACTTTTACAGCTTATAAATTAAGCACATAACAAATATTTTATCTTGATTTACGAAGAATAATTTTTAAAATTATAAGATTTGCCAACCATGCACTTAATGACTTTTAAGTGATTGCACCAATCCAAAATAATCCGTGGCTTAAAACCCTAACAACCAGAAAGTTGCATTGGAGTGGTTGTGTGGCTGGGAATTTTTTTTTTTTGCCAGCTGGTGGGGTGGCTGGGAATTTATGGTGTCCGTGTTTGTGTTTATAATTATAAAGAATCAGACGCCAAAGATTTGACTAGCTACTAGTCTTCAGAATCGCATTAATCATGAAAATTCCTCATAATTTATCTGATGTCTATATAGTAGAAAGCATCTTGCAACACTCCTAATGATTCCAAGAAATCGTTACACTCACTCGAGACGATTGCAACTGTTTGGGTTTCTTCACTGAAGTGTGTATTTGGGATAACGGTAGGAAAAATGACTCATTATGATTTTAATTTATTAAAAATGACTTAATAGAAAAATCAGTTTTTGTAATGTGATTTATGTTTGAATGAGCGATTTATTTTTGGACAATAAGTGTTTATAAATCGTGATTTACGGTATATGAGGGGAGTATATGAGAGGAGTTTTATCTCGACTAATGTAATAAGTGACTTAATAGAAAAGTTGTGCCTATGTTTGGTATCACTTGTTTTTGGACAATAAGTCCTTATTATGCAAGCCGATATAAAACTCTTCTCACATACCTACCTCGTATACTGTAAATCACAATTTATAAGCACTTATTGCCCAAAAATAAGCGCTCGTTTGGAATAACTTATTTTTGGGCAATAAATGCTTATAATTCGTGATTCACGGTATACGAGGTAAGTATGTGAGAGGAGTTTTTTCTCGGCTTGCGTAATAAGGACTTATTTCTCAAATATAAACTCTCCCAAACACACAATAAGTTATTTCAAACGAGCACGTAATGAGGAGCTTATTTAATAAGTAGCTTATTCTATTCATAATATAACTAAAATAAGCTGAAACAAACATTACAAAAACACAATACGTTTTTATTTGGGCTTATTGCCCAAGAACAACTTAGTGCGTGTTTGTTTAAGCTTTTTGCACAGTAAAAACGCACTTATTACGCAAGCCGAGAAAAAACTCCTCTCACATACTTACCTCGTATACCGTGAATCACGAATTATAAGCACGTTTTGGACAAAAATAAGCTATTCCAAACACACACTTATTTCTATCAAATAAGCTGACCAAACACACCCTAGGTCATCTAACTCAGGACAGCTACGTGGCTCCAATTACGAGACTGCCATTATCTGCTCTGATCCCAGCAAGTTGCAAATGAGTAAACCTGAGTGAGTGTTACTTTCTGTCACCCACCGTCACGAGAAAAACATGGTTTCAGACAAAAAGCAGAGTATTAATATAATATCCGCGATGGTTTAAAAAAAAAAAAATATATATATATATATATATATAATATGCGTGTGTCCCTCACCCCTTCTGGATTATCCTAATTGGCTACGGTGATATTTGAATATTTCCCCTTAGCATCACTATCAATACTTATTAATTTTAAAATAAATAAATTTCGACTTATTTAAAGTCACAACACAATTAAGATTAAAACTATGACTTGACATTCAGAGATCTGTGGTATGTCATGTATTCCAGACGCATATATCAGTTGGATAAATCATGTGTCTAAAAACGACAATAAAATTAAGTGTATGTTTGAGAATATTTATTTTTTGAATATAAGTATTTATTATGTAAGTCGAGATAAAACTCCTCTCATATACTTATCTTATATATCTTGAATCACGATTTATAAGCACTTATTACTTAAAAATAAGTTATTTCAAACAAACACTAAAACTTGTAAGAAACGAATTTGGAAGGCATGTGCTCTAAATCTGCTTTGCACACGCAAGTTTAGATAAATTAAATCATTCAAATAAACAATAAATATCTTTTTATACAAAATCTCTTTATATACAGAGAGAATATAAAAACTCTAAAGTTGCGTTATTAATGAGCTTACAATAATAGAAGTACAACGGCTGGACAGGATCTGGCTCCCGCCAGCCCAAAAAAAAAAACCCGATAATCCAGACAAATAAGCCCAGATAGTTTTCAAAGAGCAATTGCAATTGTAGTCACTGGACTGCTCCATTTGACGTTTCTCTTAAAGTCTAAGCCCACTTAAAAAAACCCCGATAAAACAAGACCAAATCCAGAAAATTAAGCCCAGATAGTTTTCAACGAGCCATTGCAATTGTAGTCACTGGGCTGCACTATTTGGCGTTTCTGTTAAAGTCAAAGCCCACGTAAATATGCTTCCTCTCAACTTTGGATCACAATTCCTCCACTGCCCCTTGTATCCAGCCCTTCTCATTGATCGCCCTCTTAGCTTAAGTGTGTGTTCTGATTAGTTTTTTGAAAATAATTTTTATAGCTTATGAGGTAAGTATGTGAGAGGAGTTTTGTCTCGATTTACGAAAAAGTACTTCTGAAACAATGATTTTAAGGGTATAAGAATACTAATAAACAAAATTATCTAACCTCATTTTGCTTCCAAATGCCCATGCTTATCATCTCTGTATCCAGAGTGATGAAATCATGACATGCTTATATTGATAATAAATTTCGTTTGTAGCTGGATAAATAAAAATATGTAAAACTAGATCAAATTTTAAATGATGATTTTATAACAAGAGGAATTGAAAAAATATTCAGTGGTTATATTTTCTTTCTCGATTTTGAAAGATGCATTGTTATGGAAATATGTTCTTTCTGAGATGCTCTGTTTGCTCTTGCATCCCCTGATCTCTGACATGGATGTCCAGGGTAATGTGCTTATAAACCCAAATACGATCTCAATCATAATACCCTCTGCGAAACAACATTCTAAAACCAAACGAGCTCCATTTTTACTACTCAAGTCACCAAATTTGCAGCTATTGCTAACCTGAATTTGATGCTGATCCGATCTCATGAACTAACATAAATTGCAAATCTTTGGTAATAAAAAATATTTTTTTAAATTGTTATACATATTGATAATATATACTATCTCCGGTCTTAAATATATGATATAATTTGTAGTGTAAATTACACTACAAACTATGTCCTATATTTAGGATCGGAGGAAGTACTTATTTTTTATCTCGATTTATATAATAATCACTTCTTTTTTTTAAAAAAGTTATTTCAAATATAACTAGAGTTTTACATTTCAGTTTTATTAAAAATAAACACACACACATATTTGCCGGTAAACTATCGTAAAATATTGCCACGACTGGCTTGCATATAATTTCTTTTGGTGGGAAGTCTGATTTAATTTTTTTTGCCCTCACCGAACAGCGAACATGACATTAGCGAGACAGGCCATATTCGCGCCAAAAGCAGCACGGTTTCCCGCGCTTTCCTTTGAGAAAAAAAACTCATAGCAATCGCCCAACTGGTCCATTCAATAGTTGCTCTCCCAACATCAGATCACAGCGACGGAAATGGCCGATGAACAGCCTTCAACGACTTCCAAACGAAGGGGAAGAGGAGCTGATGCATCGGCGCGTTCCGAAGCTTTGGAACGTCTAAAAGCTCGTCTTCGCGGCGGTCGCCGTTCAGATGGCGATGGATATCAAATTAAGTTGGATAACCCTATTTATGACACTGTCGAAGAGGACGAGTACAATGCTCTCGTCGCCAAGCGCCGCGAAGAAGCCCGAGGCTTCATTGTGGACGATGACGGTCTTGGGTACGGGGACGAAGGGGAGGAGGAGGATTGGTCAAAAGCTGGGTTCACCCTGTCCTCCGACGAATCCGATGGCGAAACAGAAAAGCCCAAGAGGAAGAGACATGAAAAGAAAGATCCTCAACCTAAAAGGCCACCGTCTTCGCTATCGGCAGCGGCAGCGATGATAGGGGCGCAGAGGTTGTCATCGATGTTCACTTCGTCAGTTTTTAAGAAAACCCGGGATGATAAGGCTAAAAGCTTTTCTTGTGATAGCATTGTTGATGATGTTATCGCAGAGTTTGCACCGGATGAGACTGATAGACTAAGGCGGAGACGCGTGCCAACAAATCCCTCATCAATTGCAAACACTGCTCTGCCGATTAATAATGTTAAGAGCGAGGAACCAGCGATTGGATGTCTTGATCCAATGGGAGGTCCTTTGTCGTCGGATGCTGCCGCAAATGGCAGTTATGAATCTACCGGAGTTGTGAAAAATGATGGTCATGCCTTGGTTTCTGAACGAAACTACGGAGGAGTCAAAGTAGAGGTGACTAAAGAGTCAGAAGATGGGAGAAATATTAATTCCGACGATGGCCAGGCATCAATCTTGCGAACTCATAGTGGTCCAACTAACGGAGACATGACTGAAGAGAAAATGTTAAAGGATGTTGAGATGAAAGCCGAAAAAACAGTGAAGAAGGACGTATTTCCTCTGAATGCGAAAGTTAAAGAAGACGACCCTGCACTGAGTGCGACTATCGGTTGGCAGGCAGCAAAGAGCGGGGGCGACTTCAATGTTGCTGATTCAAAGGTGGCGGACGAAGCTTTAAATAGTGAAGAAAACTTAGAGTTCAATCTGGAGGCTGATGGGTCTCTTCCTTTCTACATACTTGATGCCCATGAGGAATTCTATGGAGCTAACACGGGTACCCTTTATTTGTTTGGGAAGGTAATTTTCTTATTTTCTATGTTCAATTTCCTATCAGTTACTCTTTATTTGTGTCTTATTTCTGATTTAAAGTTATTGTCTCAGCTTTATTAAACATAGTAGGTTCATGGGGAAGAACCCTCACATAATGTTTTCTCAAACATGTGTGGAGCAGTTAATCCAGCATTAAGAGTGTGTGAGGGGCAGGACCCTAGAAGGATGAAAATTAGGTTAAAGATCTCAATATCTTGTTTGGCAAGCTCTAATAATAGCAGGGACTAATTGCTGCAATTCAATTTAATTTACCAAACCCAGTGCATGATGATGCATACTTTTTGTCTTTTGTCTAATTATTTTAGTTTTCAAGCCCCAGTGAATGTTATTTGCCTCTACTCTTTGGATTTAAGCAGTGCAAAGTGTCAGTCAGCCACCCATTACTGCTCACTTGTGTGTAACCTGGATGTGGAAGGTTCACTTACTGGAATTCTTGTTGAGAATCAGGTCAAATCAGGTAATTCGTATCAGAGTTGCTGTGTTGTTGTAAAGAACATGCACAGGTGTGTCTATGCAATTCCAAGTCGTCCTTTACATCACACTGATGAGATGATGGAACTTGAGAAGGATGTTGAAGAGTCCCGGATTTCTCGTACAGACTTTCACAAAAAGCTGCAAGTTAGTCTTTACTTTTGAAATAGATTTTCACCGTCTCTTGATTATATTTCCCCCCTCACTTTCCATATTTTTTGCTGGCTTGCAGCTGCTAATGCATCCTGTGTTTCCCCTTTTCTCTTGTAAAATTGTAGGATATGGTGTCTGGTTTAAAGAATGAGATAGCAAAAGAGCTGTTAGATCTGAACGCTTCAACTTTTAGCATGAAACCTGTTAAGGTTTGCTCATTGAAACATCTGATGTGTCAGAGGGTTCATAATTGTTTCGTTGGATACTTTTGTGTCCCCTGCATTTGTTGCTCATTCTGTTATTTTGATTTCTTGCTCATATGTGTTATGGGAACGCCTTGCAGAGGAAGTATGCATTTGAACGCTCTGAAATACCTGTTGGTGAAAATTATGTGCTGAAAATCAACTATCCATTCAAGGTGCACTACTCAACATATAATTATCCTCAGGCAAAACAAATAATAATAACAAAGTGCATGTTAATTCATTGACGGCATGAATTCATCATGCAAGTGTGACTTGTTTCAATCTGTGTATTTTTACAATTGTGTTTCAAATCATCACTGCTGATAATTCTGATCCAGGATCCACCTCTTCCAGTAGATCTGAAAGGAGAGAGTTTCTGTTCTGTTCTAGGAACTCATTGCAGGTATTCATTTTTTTAGAATCTAAGGAATCCTCTTTCACTAACCATTAGAACATGACATTTGAAGACAGACAAAGACAATTGAATCAGTCTTTCGTACGCTGAGGATGTTATTTTTCTGTTGAATATTTAGTTATCTCACATCTAGTTTTTTTGAGTGCTAACCTGGTTACAAACTGCCTTTCTATTGCATTAGTGAGTGTAAGATTTATGCATCCTCGTTCAGTACCTTTAGCTATTAAAACATCTCATAATCTAGTTCAGATGTATACTTGTGCAAGAAGTGTGTGTAAAATCAACATTTAATTTCTTTGGGAAAAGCATGTAAACTGACTTTCTCATGACCTGCAGTGCGTTGGAGCTTTTTCTAATTAAAAGAAAGATAAAGGGGCCTTCATGGCTGCTACTTTCAAACTTTTCTTCCCGCCTTACTTCTCAAAGGGTGAGTTAAGTATGGCTATTACTAGTAGTAATGTATTTTCTTGTCTTTTTAATTCGTACAGGGCAATATTTGATCATTGCACTGCACTTGCAGGTTAGCTGGTGCAAATTTGAAGTGATGGTTGACTCTCCTAAAGACATAAGGATTTCAACTTCCTCCAAATCCAGTTTTGAGATTCCTCCCGTGGTTGTCACAGCTATAAATTTGAAAACTATCATAAATGAAAATCAAAACTTAAACGAGATTGTCTCTGCATCCATTGTTTGCTGCCGCAGGGTCAAGGTTTGTTTTGGGTGCTTGATGTCAGTGTTTGGCTCTCTTATCATATGAATGTTGTGGTAGTGTGCTAACTCATCTTTTGTATTGTGATGACCTCAAATAGTGTCAATTTGTATTGAATATTCTATAAGTAAATATAGTCATGGTCATAAATATTTATTTTTCTACTTATATACATAGTAATGAACACAGCATATATTTTTAGTCAGGTTTGGTTTGCTATTTAATTTCTCCAGTCAAAATGTGCTTAACAAAAGTATTTCCTGGTTGTGCTTTCTTGAATATTTGTTAATGGGTGGTTTGAATGACTAGAGTTACTTGTATTTGTGATCCATTACTGTACATTTGATTGCTTCATAAATTAAATATTAGCTGATTTTAGATGGCAACAGCGTGTGGCCATAGAATAAAGTGCCAAACTAGTGTTCCCTTAGCAACTGTCATTATTGATTCACTTTTTGAATGACTGAAGTTTTTAAGTTAATTTCTATTGTTACTAACAAATACAGATACGCAAGTCGGTCATTTTAATATCAACTCGAGGTGGTATTGTTATCATTTATATAGATAAAGCTTTTATTACAGGCCAAAAACCATTTTCAGTTTATTATAATATTTTGGATGATGCTTGATGAACGTTGAAATGCCAAAAGAATAAAAACTTGTGTAATTCTTTTGGAAATATTTGCTTGACGAACAATGATTTCAAGACCTTGATATAAATGAATGAAGCCCAAACTTAGTGCAGACTCCCCCTACCTCCTTTTTGCCAATTATATGTTTTCCTCCGCTGACTATTTTGCGTAACGTTTATAAATTGACTCACAGTCTTCAAATAATTTCAGTCCTACGTTTGATATATTTGAGTAGAAAGTATGATCAGCAGTCAACTTTGTTTGACTTTTCAGATTGACACTCCCATGTTGGCTTCAGAATGGAAGAGACCTGGACTACTGACCCATTTTACCGTTGTCCGTAAGCTTGATGGAGGCATATTTCCACTGGGATTCAATAAGGAAGTTACAGACCGAAACACAAAAGCTGGATCTAATGTTCTGTTTGTTGAGAGCAGGTGGAAACTTTAAATATCATGCTTTCAGTCTTTCTTTCTTGTAGTCCCTTTTTACTAGAAAAATAAAAAGAAATCACTAAAATTATATGCTTAACTATTGTTTTGACCTATATTTTTATGTCTGCTTTGCAGTGAAAGGGCTTTACTAAACCGCCTGATGATAGAATTACACAAGTTGGACAGTGATGTTCTTGTTGGACATAACATTTCTGGATTTGACCTGGATGTTCTTCTTCACAGATGTCAGGTGGGAGTTTTTGCTGTCATGAGAATTAAGTTATTCTGGATGATATGATGTTAAGCTTATTTCGAATTTCCTCATTCAATTCATAGCTTGACTTATTATTTGTAGTGTCAAATGGATGGTATCAGGATAAGCTAATAATGGGTGAAAATGTTTTTAACCTTAAAATCAATGACTAGACATGCTCTTTTTAAATAGAAGAGTTGAGAAATTAAATGGTCATCAAAATGACCTGATGTCCTAATGTTGATGAATGCGTTGACAAGATTTTCTAGTAATCAGGGATAAGACTAATTACTAAAATGAGATATATGTAGCTTAGAAATATGCTTCGGCAATGCCCTACTGGGCTGGGTCTGATCGAAGTCCATAAAACCTATTCACTAATAAGACAAATTGAACATATTTCTTCAGACAGAAATAGATGGAGAATTAGGATGCATATGAGCTTGTTGTGATATGTATGACTTATACTTTACATTTTGAAGGGGCCTTTGCGCCTAAAACACCCAAAAACTTCCCTATGTTTTCTCACGTTTTCAATAAAACCTTCTTGGAAAAGTATTGTCACAATGTTTTTGGTGATGTTAGTAGATGACATTCGAACCGTCCCTTTTCTATTAATGTCAGCATTTCGTCGTATAGAGGTTATTATGATAGCAATGGTGTTCTTACCCATGTTAAACTAAAATGATTGTTGCCTTTGATTTTTGATATAATCAACATGCCCTTTTATTAATTATTAAAATTCATTATTATTTTATTTTTATTAATATATTTTAATTATTCTATTTTTATTTATATTTTAATATTTAATATTTCATTTGATATATCGATTTTTATATTTATTTATTTTGAATTTTTTTCATAATGTCTAGACTTAGTTCTCCTCTTTGAATAGAGGCTATAGCAATCTCTTTTAGATTTTTTAGTCCAAGAAGGAGACAATATACTTGGATATTATTCATTATTCTTTTATTTAAGCAATCATTCCAGTTCAACTGAGATGGCAAATACCCTCTTAACTTATGCAGACTTCCAAAGTGCCAAGCAGCATGTGGTCCAAAACAGGCCGCCTTAAGCGGTCTGTGATGCCTAAACTTACCAGAGTAAGCACTGTTTTTGGTTCTGGAGCTACTCCTGGCATCATGTCTTGCATTGCTGGTCGTCTTCTTTGTGATACATACTTGTGTGCTCGTGACCTATTAAAGGAGGTACAATATTTGTTTAGAAACCACACTGGTCAGGAGCTTGATTTTTATTTCTTAATTTATAACTTTATTGCTTTGGTTCTTCCAGGTTAGCTACTCTTTATCTCAACTATCAAAATCTCAGCTAAATAAGGTTCGAAAGGAAGTTGCTCCTCATGACGTTCCAAAAATGTTCCAATCAGCAGAATCCCTTATGGAACTTGTAGGTGCCAATCTATTGAAGCTTCTTTTTTCCTTATCATAAGAAAATCAGAATTCAACACTTATTTTTTTAATTTAGGCATGCAAGCATCCCCTCTAATGTTGTATGAGACTAGCTGAATTGCTCATTTTGCTGGCTTATTTTTTATTGTTTTAAATGAAACCTTTTGTTGTATATGAGTGGCTCAATTCTGATTTCTTTCTTAATCATATTTTTGGACATACCTTTATTTTATTTTTGGGGTAAAGACCAGCCTTTATTTTTTTAATTTTTTGAAGAAAGATTAAAACTTATACTAGGTAAAAACCCATAACGAAAAGGGGCACTACACCCCACACGGAAGAACACAACAGGTGTAAACACAAAAGTCAAGGTCTGTAGAATGAAACATGCCTTTATTTTTGAACAAAATAAGAGTTTTCAAAATAATAAGTGAAACTAGATACAACATGCAAAAGAAGGCACTCATTACAATATTAAAATATGTCATTATGCTTGATTTTCATTATTTGATGACTAAAATATCTCTGTTCTTATTTTTTGAAGTTTGAATAGTTGGTTGGACAATTTCCATCGAGAACTTCCATTGATCGATGATGATAATGTATGAGCTTACCTTTATGTTGTTTCTTATTGTATTGTTGACTTGTGCAGATTGAGTATGGCGAGACAGATGCATGGTTGTCTATGGAACTCATGTTTCATTTGAGTGTTCTCCCCCTCACACGTCAGCTGACTAATATTAGTGGTAATTTGTGGGGGAAAACACTTCAGGTGAGCCCATTGTATCCTGAACATTTGCTTGAACAAGTTGACGATGGAAATGTCCCAGCAGGTGTTAAACCTCACTTCTATTTTCCCTTGCAGGGTGCAAGGGCACAGAGAGTGGAGTATCTTCTGTTGCATGCTTTCCATGCAAAGAAATATATTGTGCCAGACAAGATTCCTCCCCATGCCAAAGAAAGAAAATTGACGAAACGCAGAGGAACTCATGGTGTTGAGGATGTCAGCTTTGACGAAGTTATTGACAATACAAACTATGACAATGATGCTCCTGACAATGATCATGGTAAAAGCAAGAAAACCCCGTCCTATGCTGGAGGGTTGGTCTTGGACCCTAAAAGGGGTTTATATGACAAATATATATTGCTCTTGGACTTCAATAGTCTTTATCCTTCTATAATTCAGGTAATAACATTTTTTAACTTTCTAACCGTTAATGTCATTTTTAAGCTGCTTATTTTTTTTTTTTTTTCCATTTTTTGTTGATCTCATCTGCCGTAATTGTGATTATGGCAGTTTCTAGATGTCTGTGCATCTAACTGAGCTAATTTACAGGAATACAATATCTGCTTCACAACTGTTGAAAGATCTACAGATGGATCTTTTCCTCGTCTGCCATCTAGTAAAACAACTGGAGTTTTGCCAGAGGTAAATTGGCACAGATACAAATTTTTCATTCACGATATTCCTGCTTTTTGGTTGTTCATTTAGAAAAAAAAAAAAAAAAAAACTTATTGGATTGTGTAAAGCCTTACAGTGGCTTGTGTTTTCTCCTGCTTCCTTCTTTTTGCATGATTTAGTATGTATCCTGACAAGAGTATCTGCGCAAGGTTTCTTGCTTCTGTTATACTAGTCTAACTTGCATGACTCGAGTTGAAAGAGGCAGTAACAATTTCTTCCTTTAGAATTTTTTAGCGCATTTCCGTTTCGAGTATTGGGTTTAAGCTTTTAAGTTTGATGCTTTTAACATAGGATGGCACATCTTTTAGGATTCTCATTATTTGACGCTAAGAGATTGTAGCCCCCCCCCCCCCAAAAAAAAAAACACTACATATGCATATATATATATGTGATTTGAATTTGTTTTTTTTCCTGCTAGTTGCTGAAAAATTTGGTTCAAAGGAGGAGAATGGTGAAGTCGTGGATGAAAACTGCTTCTGGTCTTAAAGTTCAGCACCTGGACATTCAGCAACAAGCACTTAAGCTTACTGCAAACAGGTTTGTGTCTTTTCCTTTGGTACTCAATGGCATTCAATTCTTTCCTCTATATATAAAAAAAATTATGGTGGGTGGTGCAGTATGTACGGATGCCTGGGATTTGCTAATTCAAGATTTTATGCAAAACCGTTGGCTGAGCTTATAACCTTGCAAGTAAGAACAAGACATTGGTTTGTTTAACATTAACAGTGGCAACCTTGCTCTTGATTCAACTGAAAACAGATATCATTAATGAGTCTCATGACTGTGTAGGGAAGGGAGATATTACAAAGTACTGTTGATCTCGTTCAGAATAACCTGAACTTGGAGGTTAATTCTCCAATTTTTTTCTTGAAGTTATTGTAGTAGGCTTTTGGTACCTATATGTGCTATTTGAATTCGAGAGTAATAACTCTTAATTGTTATGCTGTTCCATTTCATAGGTGATCTACGGCGACACTGATTCAATAATGATTTACAGTGGACTAGATGATATTGCAAAAGCAAAAGCAATGGCTGGAAAAGTGATTCAAGAGGTAGGATTCAGCTACGAGGGGTGCCTAGCTGGTTGAGAGCGCTGGATAATTTACTTGTGGATTTTTTTGGGCTTTCCTGTGCTCAAAACATATGCTTCTCGTTAGCATTTCAGAATTTTATGTTTGTACTCCTTGATTAATGCAAAGGCTTGCGAGAAGTGAATTCGTACACTCTTCTATAGTATATGGTCTTTATGAAATAGTTGAGAAAAGAGGAAGCTGAATTTGTTTCTTGGTCTGCACTAGCTGCAACTATAAATGATTTCAGCACCTCTCTCTCTTTCTCTGTTTTTTGGCTAAAATTTGTATGAGCCGTGATTTCTCTTTTACTTTGGCTTTAGGTCAACAAGAAATATAGGTGCTTGGAAATTGACCTTGATGGTTTGTACAAGAGAATGCTACTGTTGAAGAAAAAGAAATATGCAGCTGTCAAGGTGCAGTTCAAAGATGGCTCGCCATATGAGGTATTTCATCTTTTTAAAGTTTACGTTTTTTACTGAATCCTAATTTCTTAGGAGGAAATCATCTGGGATTTGTTGATGGTCCAGGTTATTGAACGTAAGGGTCTGGACATTGTTCGTCGTGACTGGAGTCTATTATCTAAAGATATAGGAGATTTTTGCCTAGGCCAAATTCTGTCAGGAGGGTATGTATTCTTCCAGCTTGAGTCCGCTGATGTATTGATTTTGCCGAACTAGAAATTTGAGAAGCAAGATTCACTCATCCAGTAGAAATATGGTTCTCGTACTTACAGGTCGTGTGAGGATGTTGTCGAATCAATTCACAGCTCTCTTCGCAAGGTATAATTTGTTTTTTTAATATTAGTTTCTTGTACACGATAACCTATCATGGACTTGAGAGTTTAAAAGAAGCTTCTTGGAGCTTTGGGCTTACAAATCCCCGCTAGAATGGTGTGGATTTTATTAAATGTATTTCCTCTGGAAAAGCCTTGAGCTTTATTGGAGACCTGCTTACAGTAGAGATTTCTATCCCTCAAAACTTTGGATTTGTGATTTCAAAATAGAAGGTCCAGGTTCTTGGAGTAACATGTGAAAACGAAAACAGGTGCAAGAAGAGATGAGGAGTGGACAAGTGCCGTTAGAGAAATATATCATCACTAAGACATTGACTAAACCTCCTGAAGCCTATCCAGATGCCAAAAATCAACCGCATGTTCTTGTGAGTTCAATATATTTGATTCTTAGTTGAAACAGTCACTCATCTCAAAATTTTCTTTTCTTGCATTTTGTGGTGATTTAATACATTGTAAGGATGCCTTTGTGGATCATTATTTAGGTGGCACAAAGGTTGAAGCAAAAGGGCTACACCACTGGTTGCTCTGTTGGTGATGCAATCCCCTACATTATTTGCTACGAGCAGGTTTGCCCTTTAGTTGCTGCTCTCGATCAGAGACCAGACACTGAAACGTTGAAAATGCATTATTTTGCACTTCATATGAGATACTGATCGCGCGTGGTTGGCCTCTTTTCTACTATTTTCCGCTCTAGCAGGGCAGTAATTCAAGCAGCGGAAGAAGTATTGCTCAACGTGCTAGACATCCTGAGGAACTAAAACAAGAACAGGGGAAATGGATGATTGACATTGATTATTACCTATCACAACAGGTATCTTCTAAAGCAGATCAAAGTTATCCATTATTGCTACTCACAGTACCTTGCCTGACTACTTTTCCTCATGTTGCAGCTTCATCCTGTTGTATCACGTCTCTGCGCATCAATTCAGGGCACGAGTCCAGAAAGGCTGGCTGATTGTTTAGGGCTTGATGCATCAAAAGTAGAACCGCTTTCCTACTGTGTTTTAGATTTGCATTTAGAGGCAATTAATGTTTTAGCCATGATTTCAATTGTATTTCCTGCTTGACGATCTGTGAATGGTTTACAGTTTCAACACAAGTCAAGTGAAGCCTTCAATGGTGATCCTTCAAATTCACTCTTGTTTGCTGCTGATGACAAAGAGAGGTAGCCACATCTTTTGTCTAAATTTGCTGTCCTATTATTGGTCACAAATTTTATCCATGTGCATAATTCCTACCGATGGTTATTTGAATATTTGAATACCAACGCATTGATTTCTTGATAAATAAATATTTAAGATGTTACAGATAAGCAGCTGACTTTTTTAAACTAGCATTTTTTAAGAGATGTAAACATGCTATCATGGAATTTTATTTTTCCTTAGTATAGCTTATAATCTTTCAAATATTTTATATGCTTCAACAATTTCTGTGCTATGATTTATTCATAGTTGGAAGTTTAGATTACCCTTGTGTTCCCTACTAGAGAATTTGATTATTACTTTAATATAAGATCTCGTATATACTGTAAATTGCATTATAAGCAGGATTTTATATTAAGTACTAGAGCTAGTATTTATTAACAAATTAAATGTGAAAAATCAAATTGCAGGTATCAAGGATGTGAGCCGTTGGTTTTGTCATGTCCTAGCTGCTCTGGTACTTTTGACTGTCCTCCCATCTTTAAATCTGTTTGTGAAAGTGAAAAGCCAACAAGCTCAGGCATGAAGGAATCAAGTTATAATTTCTGGCGTAAGCTGCGCTGTCCTAAGTGCCCGGAAGAAGATGGTGTTGGCAGAATTTTTCCTGCAATGATTGCCAATCAGGTTTTAACCAGTTTAAAATTTCAGTTTTATCATTATATATTTTGTTTTCCTGCATTTCAAGCAGGAAATTTTGAACATTCAGATCATAAGCACATTTGTCTGTAGATTTGGCCTGTCATAAGATTGTCAGCTGCATTTCTGCTGATACCTCATTATATTCTATCTCAGGTCAAAAGGCAAGCAGATAAGTTTATTTCAATGTACTACAGAGGCTTGTTAATGGTAATCATCCTCTCCAATATTATCGTGAAGCATTTCTCTGTAAAGTCAATAACGATTTCAATTTATTTTTTTTTTGCTTCCAGTGTGACGATGAAACTTGTAAGTATGCAACACGAAGTATCAACCTTCGGGTGGTTGGTGATTGTGAAAGAGGAACTGTTTGTCCAAATTACCCTCGCTGCAATGGGCGTCTTCTAAAACAGGTTTGACTCTCAAACACGTTGACCATTTGTATGTTATTATCTGACGCACACTCTTAAGTTTTTGTGTTTTGAAAGTTCGATTAACCTGAGTTTGTTGCTTCTCTAGTACACGGAGGCAGACTTGTATAAACAGCTCTCGTATTTTTGCCATGTGTTGGATACTGTTTCCTGTATAGAAAAGGTGCTTATAAAACCTGCCCCTTGAACTAGCAATTTTTCTTCTCTTGTAAGTCTGATAATGCTCAATTTTATAATGTTGCTTGGGTTCGCAGATGGAGCCTAAATCTAGGATACCACTTGAGAAAGAGTTGTCGAGAATTAGACCAATGGTTGATCTGGCAGCATCAACGATACAGAAGATTCGGGATCGGTGTGCCTTTGGGTGGGTACAGATGCAGGACTTGGTCATCACTTTATGATTTACAAGTATAAGGCCATTTTTGGCTGGTTTGATTGTCGATGCGAATGATGTTTCGCCTTCGCTTGTAAAATCTATACTAGCTAGTAGGCTCTTCCAAGCAAATTTTGATGAGTTGATAATATCATCATCTTTCTTCTGCGGTGTCATTGAGTTTCCATTGAAGATGGGGTGGGGAAGTTGCCGTATTGCAACTTTGTGGCATTACAGGTTGGCATTCTTTTGGGAGGCCTAAACAGTTTTAGCCTTGATATGTGTATATATTGGCGGCAGGGAGTGGGAAAAAACACTGAAAACCTCGTAACAGATTCTTATAATTATTTTGTTTAAAAACGGGGCCTTAGCCCAATATTATTGAAAATTCTTATTCTTTTAATGGTTAAGTTCGATCTATAGACAAAAGTGGTCAATCTGAAAGGCACCAAGGTAACAATTTAATGGAGGGAAACGAAGATAAACGCAACTATTCAAAAAGCACTTTGAATGCTTTGTAAATCGAATGAGTTTGATGATGGAAGGTGGTTACGCTTGTTTGTTCTAGTAGCTTTGCACTTTGTTTTGAAGTAATGATATACAGTTGCATTATTTAAAAAAAAAAAATTGAATGGAAGAGTTGCAACTTTTTCTGCGCATCTCATTCGTTAGTCTTTGGGGCTTTAAGGCAAGTCGTTCTATAACCTAGTAAAAGCAGCTCTCAGGTGCCTTCTGAAGCCACATGAAATAAAATCATTTACGGCTTTGCACTTGCTGAACTGCCCAAGATTCAAGCCAGACTTCTTCACATTGCCGTAAACAAATAATACTACTCTACCCACCAACAGGGATGCGAAAATATTTTTAACTTTTGGGTCAACATTTTAAGCGTATACTTTTAAGCAATAACCCCTTAAACTTTGCTGATTTCTCGTCATGCGTAATGGTCGGTAAATACATACTACTTTTTTTTGGCCAGAAATACATAGCTACTAGAAGAGTTATACACTTGTTTCGATTAAAACAATTTATATACTTGAGCATATTTTCAGTCGAAGGTCCGATGTATTTCTTTACCCAGTATTTCGAACTTCTTAGCAGCTCTTTGGGCTTGTTTGGTAAGAGGGAGGGAAGGGAAAATGGATGCCAGAAAAATTTTTTGAAGTTAAATTTAAAAAAATTAGAAAAATGCAATTAAAAATTTTTAATTAATTTTTCTTAATCTTTTATCTTATATATTCTTTTTATAGTTTTATTACCCCACTTCTTCAATCTTTTAAATTTTTCCTCCTGTTTCTTCACCTCCAAATCCCTCACACCAAACAGACTCTTTCTTTCTTTAATTGACAAGAGTCCGATCCCTTCCAAAAGAATTGAAAAGGGTTTCAGCCCAGGAATCAAGTTACAATGCTTACCGAAAAGCAAAACTGTCCCGAACGAGGAATTAAACAAACAATATTATCCATAAGTTGAAATAATCAGAGACTTTACTTTTAAGTAGTGCGTATGTTCACCAGTCCGTACAATTATCTGCATCGATGCCTGCATATATTGCAGGCAAGCATTTAACATCAGATGGTGGATATCAATTCGTGTTCCCACGTGTGCATTGGCATGTGAGGGGCACATGATTCCCCCGACAATTCAAAAAGTGGAAACCTCAAAAACTTCACAAACTAGGTTTTTCTGTCTTGATGTCGTCTTCGCATATACTTTCTCCCGCCTGTTATCTGGTAAAATGAGACGCTTATACCAACATGCAAGACTTGGGTAGCATGCATAATAATGACATCATATTCCAGAATTTACCTCCGAAACCGTGACGTAATATTAACGTTGTTGACGCTATTTCTTAAGATCGATGCCAATTGATCTTTTCCCACAACGCCGGTTTCAAAACCCTTGCCCTTCTGCTCGGGCGTTTGCATATCAAAGGTGTGTGATGCTGTCAATCAAATTTGGATAATTAAGGCAAAAGAATAAAAATACACTAAAGATCATAGAGTTGCAGAATTCTAGAACATGCACACCTTGAGAACCACCTAAAGGATTGGTATCTGAATGGCTCGCATTTAATTGCTGGTGCCGCAATATCTCATTGCTACGCATCTGCTTTATAATTGAAACTAACGTCACAAATGAGCTCTTCAAATACGTATGTGTTAGTGTTACTCACAATCAAGCTTACCTCAGAAGTTCTTTTCTGTGGAAGAGATCTTATATGTGGCAGAATTGGGGAATCTAGAACAAAAGAAGTTTCTGGGTTGATTCTATATGATGGAGGGGGCACTAATGGTTGGTCCTGTGTATTGGGTTTGTCAGGTAGACTGGATTTGGACTCATATTGCAAGGGGTTTTCTTGGGTCAAAGGCAGAGTAGTTTCCATGTTTGAAGGCAAAGTACTGTTTTCTTCATTGAGCTCAGATCTCATCTGACAAAATTGCTGAGCCTGCAAGTCTTCAGAAAAGCACATAGGATGCAAACTCAACCCATTTCTCATTGACAGCATCTGAAATGTTAATCATGAAAACACATCAGAAACAAGGAGAGCAGAGTATATGCTTTTGTTCGAATTGTGAGCTTCAACGGTGGGTTCAACTATTCGACTGTGCTTTAAGACCTCGCTTGGGAGTTTTGGAGTAGGAATTTTCAAAGCTGGTATCTAGCCAGAGTGTCATTTAAACAACATTACTACATTTTGATAGTCTCTCATCTGATAGGGGCAGGGTGATGAGAGAAGGGTGAGGATTCACTCCAGGATAAAGTGCCAGAATCTAAACACAATATACTTTAGCAACAGTGTGTCAGAATATTTCATCAATAATCAAACTAAGCAACCAAAAATAAATTGTTCTTTAGTAATAAAATAGCAAACCCCAAATTACAGTCTCATCTTTAGAACCTAATCTGGCTATTAATAGTGAATCTTATCAAATGGGCTATTTCATGGTTTAACGTGCAATTTAATACATGACAGACAAGGCTAAAACTAACATATGTAGGATAATAATGCAACTTAAGACGCACACCTGTACTTGGAGCTGAAGTTGTTTCAGGTATTCAATTGCTTCATCCAGCATCGAAGCCTTGTCTGTCTGCATCAGGCATAAACCAATTTACCACTGTTAAAGCAAGGACTAAAGGTACAGTCTCCAATAAAATCGAGTAAAACAAATGTATGGACCTTGTTTGAATTTGGAATCAGATTTTGCAACGCCTTCATTTTTTCGTTGATCCTGCTTCTCCTTCTCTGATGAGAAATCCCACACCAGATTAAATACATAAGCAACAGGCACATGTATAAAAAACGGAACTTATGTAGGGAAATCGACAAATCAAGTCACTAACCTTTTCAGACAAATTATGAACTTCCGCAGCTCTGCTTCTCTTTGATGAACTCCTCGGAGGAACTGACTTCACCGGCAGCTGTTCCCCCAATGCTTCGATCCCCTCCTACATTCAAAGCAAAGGTTGCACAAAGATTCGGGTCTAGGAGAGATCAAGAATCAAAATGCCATTTTTATACGTCCCATACTCTCAGTTACCAAACAGAGAGCTAAGCGAAATTCAACACTATATGTTCTTCAATGTGTAAATAAATCGAAAAAATTAATCAGTGATCTCAGAGTCAAGACCCATGTAAGGACTTTAACCTTGCAAGGAAGCATTAGGCATGCATATGAAACAATTTTTTTGATACAACACATGCATCTGAAATATTATGATACCAAACATATGTAGCTGGGGAGCAAAACATACCACCTACGGTTTTCTTTAATCTTAGCAACCCAGCGGAAGGACAAACCAGAAATAAAGAAAGAAAGAAAGACATTTAAACCAAAGCTTTAAACTTTAAGACCACAAGCATTACCTCACTCTCGCAATCATACTCATCGAACTCATTCTCACTTGCTCCAAAAGAAGACGAAGGCATGTTTACAGCAGAACCACCCTTCATATTGGCCAACGTACAAGTCCTCGAGGAGAAAAGAAAACCATCGTTTGGAGCGCCTACTCCAACGGAGGAATCAACGACGACGGAGATCCCATCTTGGAAAAGTGATGATCGGTGAGATGCGTGAGCATTCTCCAGCGTGGCGTGGGAACTGCAGAGACCAGCCGTCGAGGTGTGAGCGTTTTTCACCGCGTCGGCCACAAGCAGCGACGATGAAGGTGACGAGGAGGAGGATGAACGAAGGAGAATCTGGCGCAGGAAAAGCGAGATCTCGTCTTGAGGTGAAGATGAGGTTGAAGACACAAGGAAATCATGATTATCAGTATTATCGTAGCTATACATATCCCCCATTCGCAGAGTTGGGTGCAGAAGGGGTTTAGTTTCGGTTGGAAGCTGGCTTTGTCATTATAAAACCACAGTGAGGAAGAGGATATGGGGAATTGTGCGCGGGGTTTCGTATCAAAATTTAATGCACGCGTGTGAAGAGCGAGTGGGGAGAGATTGAAAAGGAAGTGAAAATGGTGAAGACTGAGGAAAACGAAGAAGTTGGTTGGTTGGATGGAATGGGCGAGGACTGAGGAGTTTGGACAGTGAAAGTGTGAGGCAAGTGGAGAGGTCGCACGAGGGGCAATTTTCAGGCATTAACATTTGATCCTCTTCAGTTGAATTCGTAGTTCGTACCATTCCCATCTTTCTTTTCTTTATTAGAACCGTACGCAGTACGCCCTCCAATGGATGAATTCTCATTTCTCTCCTCTTCTCTTTCTCTTTGCACCATGGGGTTCACAAGTGTATTGCAACCGCCACTTATTTAGTTAATTAAGATTAAATTAACTAAGTTGATGGTTGGGGCAAAATTATTTCGTTTTTTACACTTTTTGCCCCCAAAAAAACTTTCGAAATAAAATTATCCCTTAGTGAAAACTTTTAAAAGTAAAATTGTCCCTTAACCCTTAAAATAATAAACAATTTTTACTTTGAGATTTTTATTGACATAAATATAACTTTTGTTTTTTATTTTTTAAAATTATTAATTTACTTGTGTATTTTTATGAGTAATAATTCAATTCTTATAATTTTTTAATTTTTCATCACTCAGCTTTTATTGTTTTTTATTCAAAACAATTTATTTTAAGTTCAGGAACTAAATGAGTGATTAAGATAATGTTTGTGTAGAAAAATATATTCACGTAAATCGAGACAAAACTTCTTACCAAAGTATACTCCCTCCGGTCCTATTTATAAGCAACTTTCACTTTTTGTCTGAAAATGTAATATTCTTTTTTCTATTTTGCCCCTATTAAATACTCATTCTTTCTCATATCTTATACTCATTATCTCTCATACTTTTTATATATTCTCTCTCCTATACTCTTTTCATAAATAGGGATATATATAAAAAAAACATAGCAATTTTGATACATTTATTACTTTTAACTACCAGTTTGTTTTACACAGTCAAGAAAAAAGTCACTTATAAATAAAATTGAAAGAAGTACACCCTAAATCATATTGGAAAAGTAGTTTTCATCGCTAATTCAAACCAGCACTTAGATGTTAAAACTTACATATTTTCTTATTTACTGTTAACTAATATGAAATAATAAGATTCGCTCATTATATTGTGTGTGTTTGTTTCAACCGTTTGGGACACAAATCGGGCTTCCACAGTGCATAGAACGGACTTAAACAGTGATTTGCAAAATTTAGATGTTTGTTTCAACGATATGATATAAGATGAAAAAAGCCAAAAGCATATGAAAGTCTTAAGTCACCTTATGAAGCTTATATTTACTTATGGCAGCCGATCTGTGACCGTTCGAGCATTAATTATTGGAGCTTAGTTGCATGTGTGTCTAAAATAATGTTGATAGGAGTATTTTCATATTTTTGGGGATCAATGAGGTACTTAAAATAACTTCTAATCACAAAATTTCTTTTATAAAAAATGTTCTAAATAATTTTTTCTTTCTTTAGATAGTAATCTTTTGCTAATTAGAAAATATTTTGGGATAAGAGTTTAGGCAAGTTTTGAGTTTTGTCAATATATAACTGTAGAAATGTAGAGAATAATTAATAATTAATTTTAATCAGTTTAAATTTATTATTTAATTGTTTTATGATTTTATAATCAATTTCTTTTATAAACATGTCGTAAATTAGTTTCTATATGGTGTTTTTACCAATTAAATTTAGTTTAAATAATTTATTTGGATTATTGGAGGTATTATTGAGGTTTTAATCGGTTTATTTTGTTAGATTTTGAGCTATGTGAAAATATAAGTTATGATTTAATATTTAAATTAGAGTTTGATATAATTTATAAGATTTAAGCTTGAGGTGCACAGTAGAAAAGACTTTTGGAGTGTACCAATTTAAATTAGAGTTTGATATAATTTTATTAAAATTGTACCATTACCAAATTTTCAAAGTTAATTTTTGAGAAAATTGTGAAAAAATCCCTCCGTGTGTAGATATCTTCCGAGGTCCCATTGACAATTAAGTTGCCAATAATGACTTTTTCACAATTATCCCTTCATTTTTTCATTTTTCATAATTTTTTCAATTTTTTTCTCTTAATTAATATAAAAGTCACTTATACAAAAGTCAAACCAAACATCCTAACTTTTACATAAGTTACTTATCCAATCACTAATCCAAACACTCATCATTTTACCCAATCTAACTTTTTTCCAATCTTAAGATTCCATAAATTTAAGTAAAAATAGGTTACTTATCCAATCGTCAAAACAAACACACCCATTATATTTTACTTCCAATATAAAACATGAGTCGTATTATGCCTTTTTGTCATATGAAGATAAAATAAATTATCAATTATGTTAATATCAGTATATCCAACAAATATATAATTCATAAGTGGTAACTAGTGATATTAATATTAAAAAAAAAAATACAATCCACGCTATTCATAAATCAGTACGTAACAATGTCAAATGTATAAAACTCACTTGTAATTTATCTTAATTCTAAATATAATATCTTAATTCATTTTATTTATAAAATTTGATATTTTTTCCCAAATTACCCATTGACTGCGCATATTGTTAAGAAAATTTTCATTAAGAGTAATTCCAATACACATTAAAATAAGGTATTTTATAGAAACTAATGTGCATTTGTTACAAGTGACTAACATAACTATTTTTCTTAATAAGTTAGTATCAATAAATTAGTTATCTAACTCTTATATTAAGAAACAAAAATAGTCTATTTTTAGTCTTATCATCTTTTGTTAGTCTTGAATGATATTTTTGTACCAATTATTATTATTTTATAGAAATTAAACTTAATATGTTAGTATTAAAAAAATATTTTATTAAAATTTAAAATTTCAATATCTGACATTTCAATGAAACTTACCGGTGGATGTTGGAACTATACAGAGACGCTTTAAATTACATGTTTCTTATTATGTTTATTTTCTAAAAAAATAATCTTAATACATGAAAAAACAATTGCAATGGAGATATACCAATTGATGAATTATCTTGTTAATGGTGAGTTAAGGTGCATGCCAGATACACATAATCTTACTATATATATTTTGGCTTGGGTCCACTTAGTACCATTCTCCAATTTGTTTTTTCTAGTTTAGAAATAAAATATAAATTGAAATATCATATTAAAATATCTATATTTTAATATAGACATTTTTTTTATTGATGATACGGAGGCGATAAGGTTGGAAGACTTGTGCGGATTAGACCTTTCCATAAGGCTCAAATTTCTTTTTCTTTTTTTCTTTTTATGCCAATGACGTAAGGCTCAAATTTCATTAGCATGTAATAGTGTGTTTAGAAAAGCTTAAATTTGAGAAATAAGCCCTTATTACGCGAGCCGAAAAAAAACTCCTCTCACATACTTACCTTATATACTGTGAATCACGAATTACAAATATTTATTATCCAAAAATAAACCCTTCCAAACAAACACTAAATATACATATTATTATATGAGTCCTATAGGAATAAGATTCAACCCAAACTCTACAATCGTATATAAAGTCAACATATACCATAATAATGCATTGTGTATATTTTGATGAGATGAGCAATTGATCCGATTCAGACATATCAATGTCATCTTAACCCGACATAAAATAATGTTTCAAAAATGTTTAGTAATATCATAAATCTTTAGCCAACTGTTGTTAATTCATGATCCCATACGTGTCTGATTCTGATTGGATAGGAGGATCTCAGAATCCTACCACATAAGTTCTGTCCTGAGGAAGGGTCCACCGGAGTATCTGCGTCAATGTCACCGCACGTCATGCTCACCCTCAGAGGGATAAACCATCATACACGGCAAGCAAGCAGGCAACACCAACACAACACTTCTCTCTCACATCCCTGCCAAACAGGTGGGGTCCATCCCTTTTGGCACCGGACGATGATGCCTCGAGATACGTAACGGAAGACTGTTCTCCCTTCACCAACCGGACTAGCAGATTAGATATGATTTGATTGGGAGAAGGTGACCCTTGAATATTTGTCCCCCAGCCTCCGATTACGTTGCATCTCATCATATAAAACGCGGCGTTTGTAAACTGCGGTGAAGATCCAACGGCGATGAGGAGAGGAGGACGGACTCTTCATTTTCCCGCCAACGTCTTCTTGTGCCGCTTTTTGACTCTTCTGGCTCTCACGAAAAGGGGTACTGACAATGGGACACAGTCGCAATGTAACTGTGTAAAAGAGGGTGCGGGACCGAGCGGAATTTAATAGCCGACCTTTACCTGATTTGGAAAGGTTTCAAGCATGTCCTAATCTTACCTGATATACATGAGATTTGAAGATGACGAGTTTATTTGAGTGAATTGTTGTTTGGAATAGTTTATGTGTTGGTTTGGAATAGTTTATTTTTGGATAATAAGTATTTATAAATTGTAATTCATAGTATACAAGGTAAATATATGAGAGGAGTTTTATCTCAATTTGCATAATAAGGATTTATTATACAAAAATAAGCCCAACCAAGCACACACATAATCTTTGAGTAATAAGTGCTTATAAATCGTAATTCACAGTATACAAGATAAATATATAAGAAGATTTTTATCTTGATTTACGTAATAAAGACTTATTATTTAAAAATAAGCCCAACCAAACACACACTTAATGTTTGGTAACAAATACAAACTAAAATAAAACTTATCTCACATACTTATCTTCTATATCATAAATCATATTAAAAAAACAATTTCTATCATTAATCCAAACAGACAGTAGATTGAAAGTTAACCTGCCAATAAGTTTCTCCTATTATACTCTTAAGTAACATAAGTTTATTCAGGTTTACTTGCTCACTAATTAAAACAGAGATCAGATCCATGCAGGAATTCCTTTGTTTGTTTGTTTTGTTTTGTTTTGTTTTTAACTTGCTTATAAATATACATAATGGATTCATGAAATCAGGGCTAAGCCCGAACAGGTTAATGAAGATCCATCACACAGCTAGTCCTGTCCGAACGCAGATGGGGCAGGTGTTCTTGATGCTCAGCCATTTTTTGACACAGTCATAGTGAAACTTGTGCCCGCAATCTAACACCCCAATGTCCTCCCCATCAGCATAGTTTTCCTGCAAATGGTTCAAAGAGCATATACATTACGAGATGTCTGAGCATGACGACCCAAAAGCAATTATAGAAGGTAAAACAATAATTGGCAGGACGCAGGAGTATACAATAGCAAGGGTATTGACTCAAAATTAAATATCATCAATAACTCTAATTATAAGGAGGATAAACCAACTAGGAAGGTCTCTTTACATTAGTGACGGATCATGAGGTAACAGTAAGAAGAAAAAAAAATTTCACGACCACATCTTGGTTTCCCTTGCGTGAATCAAAATGTAGCAGACCTCACCTGACATATGCAACAGGAATCAACATTTTCTGGAGTTACCCCTGGAGGCGATTGGAACTCTTCAAGCCTAAGGTGTCCCATAATATCTTCTTCACTCAATCCAGGCACAAGTTGCCTAATCACCTGCAGCTCCAGATAAATATTTTCACATCAATATTCCCCCAAAAATAATGATAATGCTAAGGTCAAATTATTTATTTTCAACGTGGCAATATCAAGGAAGTTTATCGTCACTGGCTGGACCTAACAAGACAAGAAATTTGCCTTCGCTTTTCAGGTTTACTAAACTTTTACCCCATCCAGTTCATCGTCCTCTTCATTATTACTATCTTCAGGAAAATGTAATACAAGTGAATAATCAACGATCAGTAATTCCCGTGGACGCATTAGTAATTATAGGTTAGAGGTTTATAACTGAAGAACAGGACACTTCCAACGAAAATGAAAATCAATCAACTCATCATTTATATTTTGTTTGCCTTTTTTTCCTCCTTTGTATTGTCAAGACTTACATTATTTATTCTTTGTCTCGTTTGCCTAGAATTCTTAGTTGTAGGTCTTATGTGGTGGTGTTTTGATATTAGTCGTAGGGTTATGTGTTGTTGTCTTGATATTTGTTAACGTGACTCCAGTGAAGTTACATTCCAACCTACATGTAATCCTTAACGTGAGCAGCTTTTTACGGGCCTGAGTCCCATACTTCTAACTCAATAAAAAATGTTTAGATGAGCATCCTTTCAGTAAGAACCAACCTGTCTCCGCCTGGATACACGATTGCGCAGACGATGCACGACGTTTCGAACCTTTTGCACATGCAGACATAAAAGTTGTTAGAATGGGTGAAAATTATATTAATGATCAAATCAATTATCAATTAATATAACCAAAGAAGGAAATTACATTCAAAACAAAACCTCTGCACCAACCTAGTCTCATAGTTAGTATCCCAACATTTGCCACATGAAAGTATTTATGACAGTTGATACGGTACTAACACAGAACAAGGGTTTTTTATTTTCCATATTAAAGCAAAGGAATACACTATCAGGACTCGCATAAGTTGAACATTTGGTTTCTTCCTTCTTAAGAAATCACTATTATTCATAAAAGACTTTACTTCTAGTCAAGTTAAAATTTCCATCAAATACCCTAAAGCAAAAAATACATAAAGATCCAGCATCCACAATACTGCAAAATATGAACCATCGCCATATTTTCATGAATGAAGCTAAAGGCAGAAAGTAAACTATCCTTTTTGGGTAGGAGGGTTAAGACTTAAGACATCAATGCCACTAATCACTGTAAGGATGGTCAAACTTCAAAGATATTAAGGAGTTACAGGATATAAAGCTCGAAATTGGGGGAGGCTCTTCTACCCAATGGGAATATGGGATGTGCAGAACTTCTCTATTGCATTAACTAATACTCCCTCTGGTCTTTAATATAAGACCTATTTGCCCAGTAAATCTGCCTTCATCACAGACTCCAATTTGCCCTGTAAAACACAAACCTGAACCACTTTTCTATACGTTCGTCAATCATTTTATGGCCCATCCAAACGATTCACTGCAGTTGTATCAGTTCTCTGGCCTTTTTCTATTCATTCTATATTAAGAAAAAACTATGCATTTGTCCAACACCCCCTCCACGTTTAAGTTTGAAATTTTCAGAAAACACATCAATTATTTTCTGCCAAGCAACCAAAGTTAAATCATCCAATATTCCTTCTTTGACCTTCAGAATAAAGCAAATATTAATATTTAGCTGGTCTTAACAAAAAATTCACACTATACAAAAGTCAAAACCTTAAAGGAGGTCCCATATTAGCATACCTCACTGAACAGATTGTTTCTAGCTCCATCAGTAACATGAGGTCCCATATTAAGATAAGATTGATTCTCCGATCTTTGTGACGCCCTGAGATGATTCTGAACCCCAGCACTATTAATTACAGTAGGCAAGTCCCTTTCTTCAGAGGTTGCTGGAGGGTTTAAATCTAATTGGCTATTTCTACTTGGCCCCGGGAAACCAATAGGTGCATCTGCAGAGACAACTCCAAATGACGTTGGCATATGCTGTTCGAAAGCATTGAACCAATGGACATCAGTAGGAGCAATCAATAAATGACTACCTAAAAAAAAACCATAATGGGAAGGGGACGCAAAATTTCCAAGAAAGTTTGCAGTTCCATGGTCAAAATTCCAGTTTGCTGGGTAAGTTGACTGAGCTCCAGTTTGAGAACCAAGCATGATATTTCTTGCAATGTTGTCAGGGTTTCCGCCTCCTGGCACAGCATAAACAGGTGAAAAGGGAGGTGCGAAACTTCTCAGCCCCATAACATTAACCCAAGGGGCAGGAAGCAGGACATCATGAAAATTAGGAAACTGCACAAATGGTTGCCCATAGGGAATTGCACCAACTGAAGCTTGTGCTTGGCTAAAGAAATGAGGATGGTTTTGCTCGTGATGCTGGGGTGTTTGTCTGGGAAAAAGAGCATGAAAGTTAACTGCATGCTCCATTGACAAATTGCTGGATGGTACAAAAGCTGCTGGACTAGCATCTGTCTGATTATTGCTTTGAAATTGTCCAAGTTGTCCAGCGTGACTGAAGTGTAGCATGTCATAACTTGGCCTGGTAATACCATGATCACTTCCAGCCTCAAATGAAAATAGAGAACCATTAGCAGGACGATGCCTAGCTTCATTTAATTGTTGCATGTTAGAAACTGGCATTATAGTCCGATGACCAAATTCATCATCAGACTGTTGTGGGCGGATATTTGTAGCACCGATATAAGGAGCTGCTACGCTCAAGCTGTTACTGGTATTGACTTGGACAGCAGCAGCCTGCGATATGGGGGTCCTAGCTTGCACAGCTGATCTAGAACTTTCACCTGTTAACAATTCTCTAGAAGCATGTTCAGGAGAACTATTGGAGGACAAATAACTCATATTCACTAAGCTGTTATCCACTCCTTCTTGATCTACTACATAGGATGTTCCGCTGTCACTGGCCAATAAACCAGATAAATTACTGTCACTCTGATTGTCTAGTGCATCAGGTTCAAATGGATGTAGGCACAAACCTACTGACACATTCTGATTGATGTGATGACCATTTTCCACAAATTCTGCACTTAAGTCTAGGTTATGATGGATAACACCCGCACCATGATCATTGCTTTGAACACTATTAAGATGCTCTTGATAAGGGAGAAAATTTAGCCCATTAAGACTATTTGGGAAACTTTGGATGCTTCCATTACGAGAACTTGGTGAAGACACAACTCCCAGGGCTTCAGCTGATTCTGAATGGTTGGGCTCACTTTGGATGCTTTCATTAGAATTGTTTTGACCTGTACCTCCAGTAACATTGAGAACTCAGTTGTGGAAATGCCAGCACATAAAGGATGAATATATCCTTAACAATCCCATAAAATCAGGTCCATATTAAAAGATTATAGGATGGGGTAGGCAGAGTTACCTTGATGGTTCATCATTGCTTAAAAATTGCCTCCTAGGAAAGTATACCAAAATGTAACACCAGATCACATAATGCGGCTTTCCAGCAAAGTCATTCAGTCTGCAAAAGAACGAAGCAGTTGAATGAGAGACATAAAATACATAATGCCATTCCCTTCGAACTAATATCAAAATATCACCAATAACTAATTAGGATTAGTATTTGATACCATGAGTAGCAAAAATTGCAGAAGTACTCAAGCTACAGAATATTATAATGATAGGGCACATAAGGGACAGACGCATCACAATTCATTTTGAGAAAAACGAATGGCATTATAAATGCGTTGATTATCATATTTGGATCAGGATCAGGATCCACAAATAAAATCAATTTTAAACCGCAAATAAATAAGCCATCTAATTGACCATTGACCATCTCCAGACAAAACAAAATAAAAAAGTATAGGTCTTGCATCATATTCAGAGGCCTAATTGTCACCTCAAAAGCTCGCAACCCATCCTACTTCTAATCACCAAATATGCCCCTGGTGCATTGAGAGAATACATTAAGCATCTCTTACAAAACATGTTTGGCTATAACTTAAAACATGTATTGCCTAGCAAGGTTCATGAGGCACTAAAGCTTGTTGGGCAGTTCTGTGCACTATGGAAGATTAATAGCTTTGCAGGTTCATGTAGCCATTCTTGCTGTAGTTGAAGTTCTTGGTATGCGCAGAACAGCTAATAGGGCCACAACCCAACTTCAATCATCATGAGAGGCTGAAACCTAGCAACCTTCACCAATGGCGCATTTTGGTCTTCTTGCAGCCACTGACTATCACCTGGTGGCACTAGAGTTAGGCAAGCCTGATCTCTTCTTCTCCCCAGATTCAGACCTTCCTCACCAACACCTCGCCCCCCCCCCCCCGCCCCCCCAAAAAAAAAAAAACAAAATCACCACCACCTGCAATACACTTTCCTCAAATGCACCACTGCCGTTCCAAACCCTCCAGCAGTACCACCTCTCACAACTTCATGCTTGCTGACCGATCATCACCAGACCAGAGCCTCCAACCTTGATAAATTTCCTCTGTTTTCCTTTAATTTATTAGTAGCATGTTACAGTTTTGTATTCAGATTCAGTGCTTTCAATCTAGGTAATATAAAGTTCCACCACACAATTGAGTTCCAATGATGCAGAATCTACTAGAAAATGTTGCTAAATTCCCAATCCCAAGGTAGGAAAAAATTATATGTGATTTTTGTAATAAGGGTTACAACTTACAAGCAAAATCTGAGATTGGGAAAAAGTTACAACGCATATAAAGGAGAACATGACCCTAGCATCGTCAATCATGAAATCTACTATGCTAATATGGTTGGGTTACAGTTCTCCCAAACATATACTACGCTAAAACTGATAATGAGATACCCAACTGACATGCTGAAGAAGAACATAAAATCCGAAGACAAGATACGCAACCAGTATGAAAAATTTGATGAATCCACAAACTCCCAAAAACATAGAACATCTACTCATAGAAAAAGATAGAGGTCGTGAGATAGATAAAACCCACCAACCGATAAAACTGCAAAAGTATGACAAAGAATTGAGTGTATACCCAGTAGAGAAAAGGAATGGCGAGTGAGGTGGCTCAAAGCAGACAGCTTCTGCGACGATCTTACTCAGTCTCCCATGCCGAACACTTTCAGCGTCTCTGTGAAGTTTGAGAAGTCCGAAGGCAGAGATGGGACCTTTTATGGATCGAACTGAAGTGCTGAATTGGTAAAACAGTTCCGATGGGCATTGAATTCCGATGCCAGGTTTTGATCGATGAAAGGGCTTCATAATGGCACAGATGAACCAGAAAACCGGGTAATAATGCAATGGGTTCATGGCTGGGTTCTGCCAAAGGGTTCGTAACGCTTCTAGGAGGCTTAATCCAGGATGCCCCGTGGCATGAATCCCCGGTTATCTGCATGCAGGCAGTTTCTACCTCGATTTTTCCACCTCCTTGCATCTCAAGGTTGCTTTTATTGGTTCCAGACCCTTCCTTTTTGTTGTTGTCCCTTTTCTGTGTCATCACCAGCTATGCTCACTGGAGCGGGAAGTTGAAACCTCCCGCCCTTGCTTTGCACGCTCCGTCTTCAGCTCCCGCGATTTTACTTACTTTTTTTTAAATTGTTTTATTATGGGCCATGCAAGCTTCTTTCTCGATCTTTTTACGTATCCATTTTTTTTTTTGCCGGTTTTTACATATCCATTAATTCTTCATTTTCTTTACAAATCAGTCAATTAAATTGCGCATGACAAGATATATAATAAAGCGTATAATATATTAATGATAAACATAGTAGTAACTGTTTTCAAAAATTTATGGCAAATTTAGCTTAAAACAGTAGTCCATGGTGATTATATAAGCAAGCAGGATGGGGGAAAGAGATCCCGCCAATCGTTAGCCATTTATTTTATCCATGTTACAGGAATCTAGCAATTGCAGGAAGGATTTTGCAAGACAACGACCCAAGTTGATGTATTTGGACTTAAATTGTCGCTACTGTACAATTTTTCACATCTAATTTTGTGGTGTGTTACATTTCAAATTTATACTTTAATGCATGGTTGAAGGCGAAATCTCAGGAATTGCGGACTTGGATATCTAATGAATATGAGTTAACATTTTTCTCTCTTCAGGGAAGGTAAATGTACCTTATAAACATATAAATAATTCATTCTCTATGTTTTGGTGATAGGTATGGATAGATTATAAATACACAATCAACCATCGATAATTAACTACTCATGCAAGAGGTCATATCTGGCAAGAAAAAGTCATAGTTTAATTACATTTTGTTGGCCAATAGAATTTAATTATATTTTAATTTAACTAATAATCGTACTCGACATATAAATGCAATCAGGCAGTAGATGGGATGAGGGAAGTCCTTAAACTCACTCCCCATAGTTATAATTAATTAATGCTTTTAAAATTTTTAAGTTACCTTAAATGAAGTTCATTACTTACTCATGATATTGTGATTGTTTGTTTTGCCGAATCGGGCGATCCAGGGAAATAATCGGGTTTGAACAGTGTTTTGGTCATTTAGAGATATTTGGTTCAGGGATAGCATTTGAGGAAAAAAAAGATAAAAGCTCTGAAAGTTATAAGCCTCAAAATTAAGCTTATTTTTACTCAAGAGATGGCTTCAACAGTATTTTATATTTTTAGGGATTAATGGAGTACTCAAAATCACTTATAATAATAAAATTTCTTTTATGAAAAATGTTCTAAATAATTTTTTCTTTCTTTAGATAGTAATTTTCTGCTAATTAAAAAATACTTTGGGATAAGAGTTTGGGCAAATTTTGAGTTTTGTGAATATATGACTATATAAATGTAGAGAATAATTAATAATTAATTTTAATCAGTTTAGATTTATTATTTAGTTGTTTTATGATTTTATAATCAATTTCTAAGATAGATATGTCATAAATTAGTTTCTATATGATGTTTTTACAGATTAAATTTAGTTTAATTAATTTATTTGGACTATTAGAGGTATTATTGAGGTTTTAATCTGTTTATTTTGTTAGATTTTGAGTTATGTGAAAATATGAGTTAGGATTTAATATTTAAATCAGAGTTTGATATAATCTATAAAATTTAAGCTTGAGGTACACAATAGAAAGGACTTTTGGAGTGTGGTAAAATATGTCCGAAATATTACAAAAAAAATGCGTAAGTACAGCTTCGACTAGATTGTACAGGACTTTTGATCTAATTAGTTCTGTTATATTTTACTTTATCAAAAACTTTAAGTTTGTATGATTTCTAATTTATCCGCATTTTTATTGTAATTTTATTATGTATTTGACTATTGCCAAATTTTTAAAGTTAATTTTTTCACTTTTCATAATTTTAAAATTTTTTCTTTTAAATATTACAAAAGTTACTTATGTAAAAGCCAAACCAAACACATCTAATTATATGTCTTGGCCCTTGTGGTAACACTGTCACCATTTGATGGTTTGAATCAATTTATCACCAAGAATGCCATTTTAACAAAATTGTACCAAAATTATACCATGATGATCATAACTTTTAAGCATTTTAATTAAAATTGTAACATTGCTAAATCTTCAAAGTTAATTTTTGGAAAAATTGTGAAAAAATACCTCAGTGTGTAGATATCTTCCCAGGTCCCATATGACAATTAAGTTGTCAATGAGGTTTTTTTCTCTCACAATTATCCCTTCGTTTTTTCATTTTTCATAATTTTTACAATTTTTTCTCTTAAATAATACAAAATTCATTTATGCAAAAGTCAAACTAAACATCATTCAATTTTATATAAGTCACTTATCCAATCATTAATTCAAACATTCATCATTTTACCCAATCTTACTTTTTTCCAATCTTAAGATTTCATAAAATAAAGTAAAAATAAGTCACTTATCCAATCGTCGATCCACACACACCCATTGTTAATTAGCTACTCAATGAATTGAGAATGGATATCCCATGAATCTTGCATTTCCAAGATGGTGCTCCATATGAAGTCCACATCAGAAAATCCGTTTATCGGTGAATGAAAGTGAGAAGAATTGTATGTTTGGCAGACCACAAAATTGTGGTTTTATAAGTATTTTTTCAGAAGTTGAGATAAAATTCTTTTCATATGCTTATCTCGTAAATCATAAAAATTATTATCAAAAACATGAAGTTAATGTTCTCAATAAACACAGCTTAACAGCATAATGATTTTCAACCATAGACTTGAATCTTACTCCTCTCATACTGCCACTCGCCATGGCTTCCATGCCACGTGGGCCTTTTAATGGGCTGGACCTTCTTGTATTCGATTTGTCTGACTTAAGAGGGAGCCCATTGGTCACGGGATCTCAGCGTTGATTAGGCAAAACCAGTTAATCCCCCGCAGTCCAATTATGCTCCCCGGGGAACCCTTTATTTTTAAGAAAAAAGTCACACTGAGTTTCTGCAATTTTTTTTAATGAACGTCAAATGCATTAATAATTGAAACATTTTACATCAGATATCTAATATCCTACGGGAACATAAGTTCAGTGAATGCAAAAGTCTACTGTCTAGACTACTAAATGCTAAAGTACCATTAAAGGTAAGAGCTTTTAATTTCAGCAATTTAAATGCTATCCATTAATGCATCATGAAAAATAAAATCACAAAAATTATTGCGTATGAAATTTATAATCTAGATACCTTCTCCGTTTCATTTTATAAGAACCTAAAATGTGAATTGTTCTAATTATTTTTATAAGAGTTTGATAAGAGTTGTTTAAACATTTAATGACTTTTTTTTTTCACATTTACTCCTCGTTAATCATATGTATTGAATTGATTAAAAAGTTGATAATACTTATATTTATTTTATTTCTCACTCTTACTTATCCCTCATAATCATAAATAAAGGCATATTTAAAAAAAAAAAATATTTTAGACATACTTAGAGTCTGGGAAAGCGGTCAAGCTTCCCAAACGCACAGTACCTCAAAAAAAGCGCAGTAGAGAATATTTGAAATGTTTGGGGGAGTGGTGGAGGCTGCTGTACTTATAATCCTATTGTGGCTTTTTTCAAAAGCTCAAGAATTCTGTTTTTCCCTTCTTCCCCGTGCGGTGCAGGCATTCAATGTGTGGCAATTAGGAGAGAGAGAAGACTGAGCATGGGTCCCACAACCAATGCCTTTTGTTTTTTTTGTTTTTTATCAATACAACTATTGTCTTTGCTCTACGCTCCATCCATGTTTATTATTTAGAAACACATTTTGATAGTTTAAAATGAGTAATATGAAAATATAAATAGATTATCAACTCTTTTTTTAAAAAACAAATTAAAATGTTTTGATTTAAATTACTTTTATGTTTTGTTCTACTCTTATATAGGATATATTTAAAAAGTTGATATTGGTTCTAAATATAATATATATTTTTTTTATATTTATAAATATTTTCTTAATTTACCTTTATTGATACTTTCTCATGTATGCATTCTAATTTAAATACAATTTTATCTATTTTTAATTAAGTTCTTTAGTGTATTTTCCTTTTTTTTCCCAATAATAATTGAACTTTTTGTATTTTATCAAATTTTAATTTTAACTTCAATTATCAAAATAGATACAGATATAATATATATATATATATATGTATATGTAGTATTCAATAACATCCATGCCATTTTCAGTCATTTTATATTTAAACGGGCTTTTTAAACTCTAATCCAAACAGGTTCAAGGTTAGAAAAAAAGTCACTTCTTCCACCGCTAATTCAAACACAAATTACATTTACGTTTTCACTTTTAATCCTACCTTACTTTTCTAAAAGCCAGATGACAAAAAAAGTTACTTCTCCACCGCTAATCCAAACGGGCACTTATTATTTTTAACTAATTTTAACCATTTTCTTAAATCACAACATTCGATTATTGAGTTTTTATAAATAGGACCAAAAGGAATAATTGTTATATTCAAGTAACAGTGAGGCCACGTAATATTAAATAAAGATCCCCAAGTCACCCAACACACATGCACAAAATCTAAAATCAGCCAGCATAATTTATTATTTCTTTTCGTTTTAAATATAAAATAAAGTTGATTTTTTTTTTTAGAGATTAAGGAAGGTAAATAAATTACTTAATTATATCATATATTATATATCCTTTGATTATAGATTAATTTATTATTCAAACTAATTAATTTTGAGAAAAAAATATAAATATAAATATTCTAAAGTAATTTAATTAGATTCTTTAATCTCTCTAAAAAAAATCAAATTTATCTTATATTTAGAATCGGAAGGAGTAATTATGAAAAGTCTGACTTCCTGATTTTTTTATATCTTATATCGATGTTGATATATACGCTTGAAATAATATTAAAATATGTAGAAATTTGTTTATTTTCTTAAAATCTGAGTCCCGGAGTTCATCCCGTACGTATTGCCAAAAATGAAACGGAAAAAATAAAAGTCCCTGAACCAGCATAGATACAAGGCTACTTACTCCGGGTGTGTTCGGCAAATGCAAAAAAAAAGTGTTTTTTTCTCAAAATTATGATTTTGAGGAAAAAGTATAAGAACACTCAAACATTTCAAATAAGCTATTTTGACCCTAAACCATGGTTTTAGACCTCAAAACCATGGTCTGGGCATAAGCTATTTTTTTTACTTGTTGTACTTTGTGGGCCCCACCCTCTCATTCTCATTGGTTCTTTTCCTATATGTGGGTCCCATGTCACACCCTCTCTCATCTTTTTTTTTTTTTTTTTTTTTTTTTTTTTTAATTTCAGAGTTTTTTCTGTCTTTTTTTTTAATTTTTTTTAAAATTTTAATATTCTCTTATCCTTAATATAAGACTTATTTTTCTAATTTAATTATATTAGAAAAATTAGTTAAGTTAATTAACATTACATATAGACAAATTTATTTCATTTTTGGTATTAATTATGAAATTTAATGTTAAATAATGGGTTAAGATACATCATTTTTAATGCCGTTAGGGGTTTTAATTGTTCACTTTTTAATTTTTCATTGTTATTTTTTCATTTTCTAAAATTTAATGAAGAATGAAGAATGATACAGTAGGTTTGGCAAAAGATAACCCATGTTGTGAAAGGAGATGAAAATTAATATAGTGTACGCCTTCAATATGTATGTTTGATCTAATTTTGTAATTTACTACATAATTGACTAATGTTATAATTTTATAATTTTTGCATCTATTTTTTTATATTACATATTTGACAAATGTTATAATTTAAAAATTTTTGGACAAATTTATTTCATTTATTGTAATTATTATGCAATTTAATGTCAAATAATACTTAAAATATAATCTTATCCTTTATATGTAATTATCATAAAAGTTAATGTCTTTTTTAGTCATTTAACCTTGAAAAAAGCTATTCTGATAAAATCATCCAAACATTCTCATTTTATCAAAATCACTTTTTCCCATAATCTATTCTCTCCAGAATCTATTATCCAAAAGCTATTCTCTTCAGAATCTATTCTCCAAAAACTAATAAGAACACACCCTTCATTACTCGCATGCAATAGCCCTTTCCAAATTTGTCCCCGAGGTGTCTATATTTTAACATTTTGTATTTTTAAAAGATGAAAAATATATATTAGAAATATTTGTTTAATTATTAAATATTTAAAATTAATAATTTACAATAGAAAGGAAAATTACTTGACACTGATTCTAACCGCGGGTAAGGCGCTGGTCTTCTACCCTGACTCCTGCCATGTACATACGTGGCATTTCACCCAAAAAAATTTAAAAAAAAAGTGTGAACGATTGGCATCTGGTGACACAATGACGAAACATGAGGACACTTCTTTCACATATGGCTGCTTACCAGTTAAGATGATCAAAATTCCAAGGGAAGAAAAGCTTTCAGCTTTGACACGAACAAATGGAGCAACTAATGCAAGAAGCCCGGATTGATGAGTTACCCATTGACGTGTTGGCTCACATATTTCTTTTCTTCACTTCCTTCACTGATTTGGCTCGGTAAGTTTGCTCTCGATCTATTCTCAATTCTCTTGTTCGCCAAGCCTATTCTCTATATAAAATATATCCAGTTCCTCATTCTCCTCTTAATGTTATCGATTGCGGAAAAATTATTTCAAGGGCCAGTATTGTGTGCAAAAAATGGAAGCGAGGGGCAAGGGAATCTCTGGCTCACAGAAGAAATCTGAGCTTTGCTGGTTGGAAAATGGACGATGACTCTGCCGCTCGCCTCGTTTGCCATGCCTACAACCTTAGAGAACTCGACATGTATGTATATCTGTCTGGATTTCTTCGTTATATATATGATACTTACGTGATCGCTGCATTGTCCTCTGGATACCATTTTGCTTTTTAGTCTTTTCTTAAGATGCTTAATAAATTTTGGATTTGAAAAATGAGGAGCAATTGAATTGACTATTTTTAACAGTCCTCCTGCTATTTCAAGGTCAAGGAGAAAATGTTATCTGGAAAAGGTTGATAACATGTTTGTTGGATTGATGGACGTTGAGTAAATGATGGTTTTAACTATTCGAAACAATCATCAGAAGCTTGAGTTAAATGGCCCAAAATCCTAAGCGGCCTTGTTTGGATTTGCTTATTTTAACCTTTGATGAATAGACGAGACATCCAAAGGGGGCATTGACTTGTAAAAACTATTACCAAAAAAAAGATCCATTTTTTACTAGGTGGGAGCCGATAACTTGCAGCACCGTATGCTCTTAGCATGCAATACATAAAATAAAGTGTACTATATTAATATTTCTAGTGTTTTCAGCCCAAGGAGCAGATGGGGTTGCCAAATCACTGATAATGGACTTCTCAAGATATCTATGGCAAAGTGCGTTGGCAATCTCACGTCCATATCTTTGTGGGGTTTAACAGGGATCACAGATGAAGGTGTTGTTCAACTGGTAATTAATACAGTCTCGTGTTACTTGGATGGTACTTTTGAGCTAATACGTGGATCTGATCTCTATGTTATGTATTATTTATTACAACATGACTATATGCACAGTCTCAAAAGAGAAAAAAATGATATTGACTTCAAGAGCCAAAAAGACAAAATGGAAAGAAACTTGGACTTAAAAGTGATAGCTTTATGAAACATTTTTGGAATGTTGGACACTTAGACGTCAGTTCGGCTAGATTGAAACCAATGATATGCAGTTATTTAATCAAAACTAGATTGGGTGGATTCATACAGTTTCCTGGCGCTTGCCAGGTTGGTGAATGTTTAGCTTGGAAATTTCAGGATTCTTTCTTAATGCATTTTCTTTCTTTGTTAACCATTATTCTAACAGATGTCGAGAACTAAATCCGTGGAACATCTGAATGTTGGTGGTACAATTATCACGGACGAAACATTGTTTGCTATCGCAAGGAGTTGTCCAAAGTTGGAGGTAAATTATTACTATATTGTATAGAAACTGAACTCTAGGTTTTGTCTGATGAGAAAGAATCTGAAGTTATCCCCTTTTCTTGTTTTCCCCTCCTCCCAATAAGACAAATGGAGATAGCGAAAGTCATTTATAAGGTCTCAATAATTGTCGGTTGATATCATTCATCACTGGCTGAAGGGGACGGCGTCTGATATTTCTATGTTCCTGAAACTTATTGTTTATTTCAGTCCATTGTACTGTGGGGCTGCCGTCATGTTACTGAGAGCGGGCTTGTGGTATTAGTTGATAAATGTGGGAAGCTCAAATCCATGAATGTATGGGGAACAGGAGTTCTTGATTACTGTCTCAGCAACTTGCTTATCAGATGTCCACACCTTCTGATAAAAGCTTAAGAACTGGTCTGGGCGTCTCCTATGCCCTTGGTTTTCAAGACTTTGATTCTTAATTGCCAGTAGTTTTCATGGACCCCTTTTTCTGTCTTGTATGCGAACTATCTTCTTGTGATTCGTTTTTTTCCCCTCTCTCCTCTTTCAATGTGTTGGCACTATATTTCTCAAGTTTATTTTTTTTGGGTATAATAATCACGGAATTAGTTAGAATTTAGAGCAACTCTTTTACGAAGACAAATATTAAAATTTTAATTTGTACATGGTTTCCTATTCAAACTATTACCATATTGTTCATCACTAGAAATCAAGATTGATTGGAGATTATGTGAGGTTACGGAAGGTGAAGGAAGGGATACATGATTACATTTCAATATTTCATAACTGAAAAAAGAAAAGGAAGTTTTTTGTTGTTTGCGGTGGTGGGGACGACATCGAAGATTGGGCAATTAAAGTTTTGTTTCAAACGATAAAAAATTGAAGAATATATAGAGACTGAAGAAAGGCTATGCAGAACAAAAGAACTTGCTTATAAGTTTGGATTGCATTTTGCGGCGTACTATGACGGAGCATTGGAAAGATTGTTTAGAGTTACTCCTCCCTCTGTTGTCATTAGGCTGTGAATTGGGAGAGCTAGTTATTATTATTATTAGGCAAAAAATTATGGGCTTGGTATCAAAACATGGGGGCATGTTTATTTTAGTGTTAAGATTGCTTATAAGTTGTTTTCCACGTAAATCTAGACAAAAATCTTCTTACATACTTACTTCGTATACTGTAAATCATTATTAAAAAGTTGTTTTTAAGCATTTCAATGGTTATTCCAAACGAGCATATTGTCATTCAATTTAAGTGTCCTTGACGGGTAGAAACTACTTTTTCAACGTAATTTATGATATATGAGGTGAGTATATAAGAAGAGTTTTGCCTTCACTCCACTTGTATGAATGTGTTTTTCAAACGCTAATTCATCCAAGGCCCTAAGTTGGCAAACACGGAAATTCTGCTTGGAGCGGCTATGAATAATCTTCATTCAAAAAAAAAAAAAATTTGAAGTTAACCCTTAAATTACAAGAATTAGTCGATAACTGAACTCATACAAGTTCCTCTGCTAAACACAAATCACCATGGCAAACCCCAATACAAGTTCCTCTGCTGCTAAGCCTAGAGGTCTGTGTTCTAAATTCGTTATATGGTCTTTAGACCTCACGACTAACTGTATTGACGTCCGACTTTAGGGAAAATGGAAGACCCCATTTATCGGAGAGGAAAGAAACGAGAAACAAGTTTGTTAGGATATTAGAATCACAATTGGACAATGACCGAGAGCTACCCGTCCTAAACTTTCCCATGTATATTCTGTCGTTTTCATTAATGATGCCTGAGTCTTGAACCTGAAACATAACAGGAAGAAACATGACAAATATTAGCATAAACAAGTTGTTGGCAGATGATTAAAATACACGGGAGACAACAGATTGTACATTCGTGCACTAATGATTTAGCATATTGTCAGCAAAGGAACATATATATATTTATTACTATTTTCAAACGTACGAATTTTTTGAGCGAGATGCATTGGTTAAAATGGAAGAAATAAATCTCCAATGACTACAATCATTATAAGGTAATAACGGATTTCCAGTTATCTTTCATAATCTTCATAATTGGGAAAGGGTAAAATTTCTTAACGCGTAGAACCATAAATTAAATCCGAATACACTAAGCCATCAAGCTCAAGACTGACCAGGAAAGTTTCAAGTGCCTCAGATCGAGAGTGAATCAATAATAGGCTGGACAAGTGAACTAGATCTCGTCAATGCAAAAGCCTTCCATAGTTCAATTATATTAAGTTGAATCACAAGCTTCCCTAAAATTAAAGAATTCCCGACCTCACTTGTTTTTTTTTTTTTTTTGACCTGGACCGACCTCACTTGTTAAGTTATAGCATCTGAACATTTTCACTCGAGTGAAATAATGATAATTATGGGAAACTTAACAGCATCAAACCAGAACTTGGTCAAAAACACCAGACTCGATGCGTATGCAAATATCAAGTCACAATCATTATCAGACAACTTTCTTAAGATCCACACTAGTCCAGATTTATGGAATTGATGTGCCTAAAGGAAAATAAGAGAAAGAAGCGAATGTAATCGCTAAGAGTGAAACACCCAGAAACCAAACTACTTGCCAACCATAAAACGTACCTATAACACTTCCAGCTCCAGCAACGATTTACTCTCTCCTCATCACTGTATTCCTTAGAAGACAGCACAGATCCATGTATATAGCTTCATCATTCCCAAATTTTTGTCCCATGAAATTTCACAGGTTGAAGCAAGACAGCAGCATACATACATACAGTCTAAAGAGACTCCTGAAAATTATCTCTGTTATGATATACAATAATACTAATACCATAGTAGTAGCAAAACTGCTACAAGTGGGAAGAAAAACAAGAGTAGCATATAATTTAGAGAATGGGCTGGTGAAGCAGATCTGGTAAACTGAACAGATCCAGTAAAGCTTCCAGAAGTATTAGTCATCGGACTTGCACTGGGTACCGCGATGTTCTTGCAGGTACCAAAAGGCACTCCAGCCTGCAAATCACCAATAACGTTGTAACTAACGAGGTACACTTTCTTTCGCTAAAAATGTTCAAGTAAGAACTGGCAAGATAAAAGCCACCCACATCCAGGATGTGCCCACCAAGAGATGCAGTTAATAAAGCAAATTGTTAATATAGACAAGTGTTCGAATCATATCCCGTATAATCAGGGATTATATCAATGTAAATAAGGAAACGGATCCTAGTATTTATTAAAGAAGATACAATTACATGTATATAAATAGGCATACTCTTGTACATTACAATTCAAGGAATTCAGATTATTTCCCTTATCAGATTACATGGTATCAGAGCCTTAGGAATTCCTGTTCAGTTCTCTACTGCCGGTACTGTTCACCGCGTTACTGTTCATCAAGGTATTGTTCACCACGTTCCCAGCCTGCCCCTGATGTTTTTAGACTCTAGGTTCGTGGTTTTAGACCTGGTTATTGTTTTTTTTTTGTCTTCGTTTGGAGTGTTTGCTTCGGATTTCATGTTTTTTTTTTTCCGGCAACGATTCGTGATTTCTACTTAATTTCTTGGGTCTTGCTTCTATTTGAGGGTGTTTACCTTTTGTGGTTACTGTTGCATCTGATTAGAGGATCTAGAGGTCCTCGTTTTCTCTATTTGTGGTATTTTGGCATTTGTGATACTTCGAGATTTCATTGGAATTATTTGTCATTTGCTTATTGGTTAATTTTCCATGGCTGAATATAAGACGTCTGATATACTGCCTATGTCTGCTGAGATTACCGATTCAAAATTGAACTGGATAAACTATAGTGATTGGAACAAAACTGTTAAGGTTTATATTTTGGACATTGAGAAGGAAGCCCATTTAACTGAGAATCCCTCTTCTGGTGATTGAAAAAAACTTTTGGATTGGAATAGAGCCGATGGTCGAATCTTTTTCCAAATTTAGAACTCTATTGAACCACAGATTCAGTCTTCTGTTAGTCATTGCAACACTGTAAAAGAAATTATGAGTTATCTTGAATTTATGTTCTCTGGTAAAGAGAATATTACTCGGGTTCATAAAGTATGTAAAGGTTTCTATCGCTCTCAGCAGCAGGGTCATCCCTTGAAGGATTTCTTCTTGGCCTTCAAGAGGTTTTATGAGGAGATGAAAATATACATTTCTCCGTAGGTGGATCTTCCGACCTGTATCAAGAATATGGAACTTCAGGCTATCATCAGGTTTCTTGAAACTCTTGACCCTTCTTATGAAATTATTCGCTCTCAGATTCTGTCTAGTCAGGAACTTTCATCTCTTGAAAATGTGTTCTCACAGGTTCTTCGTGCTAATAGTTTGGTTTGTCCATTTGTTGATCTGAATGCGAGTGCTTTGGCTGGGTTTGGCCCTTTTGAAAACAAGAATTATGGGTCCAAACAAGGAACTAGTGCTTTGAACGTGACTTCTGGCAGTATTATCTGCAATTATTACAAGGAACATGGTCACATTAAGAAAAATTGTCGTAAATTGAAGAATAAACAGCAGCGTGGTTTTGCTCATATTGCCCAGACACCTGATCAGTCTAATTCTGGTCCATCATCTATAGGGCCCTAGCTATAGGTACTATATCCTCTGGTTTTGCTACTACTTCCACGAAGTAGGTCATTAATTCTGGTGCTACCGACCACATGATAGATAACCATAATTTATTTTCATTGCATGCCCCCTATGCCAACCCATCTTTCATAGTCGTTGCCAATGGTTCCTTGGTCCGTGTATTTGGATCAAACACTGTTAAACCATCTACATTCATTTTGTTATCTTCTGTTCTTAATGTTCCTGATCTCACGTTTCATTTTCTGTCTTCCAGTAAACTGACTCGTCATTTGAACTGTTTTATCTCACTATTCCCTGACCATTATTTAATTCAGAATCTTTCGATGAAGCAGATTATTGGTAGAGGCTATAAATCTATTGAGCATTACATCCTTCATGATCAGGTGCCGCGTTCCGTTGCTTGTTCTGGTAGGTTGTCTCCTTTTGAAGTTCATTGTCATCTAGGTCATGTGTCACTGTTGTTCCTCAAGAGGTTGTATCCTCAGTTTTCTTCTATGTCTGTTTTAGATTGTGAGTTGTGTCAGTTTGCCAAACATCATCATGTTCATTTGGCACCTTGAGTCAATAAACGGGCTGCGTATCCCTTTGAGTTAGTTCATTCTGATGTTTGGGATCCTTGTTCAGTTTTGTCTTAGATTGGTTACCGATATTTTGTTACTTTTGTTGATGACTTTTCTCGAACCACTTGGCTTTACTTCATGAAACAATGTTCTGAATTGTTTACTCACCTTCATAATTTCTGTGCTGAAATTCAAACTCAGTTTAATACTCCTGTGAAAATTCGTTTAAGTGATAATGCAAAAAAAAAATTTTTCGCCCCATTCACTAATTATATGCATAGTCATGGCATTCGTCACTAATCCTCCTGTGTTGATACGGTTGCTCAAAATGGTGTTATTGAAAGAAAGAACCGCCATCTTATAGAAACTGCCTGAGCTCTCGTGTTCCACTCCTGTGTCCCTAAATCCTTTTGGGCAGATGCCTTGTCTACTCCCTGTTTCCTCATCAATCGCATGCTTTCGGCTGTCCTTAGTGGTAATGTTCCATATTTCGTTCTGTTTCCCACCACTAAGTTGTTTCCTGTTGATCCAAAAATTTTTGGTTGTGTCTGCTTTGTTCGAGATGTCCGTCCAAGTTTCAGTAAACTCGATTCCAAGTCCTTAAAGTGTGTCTTTCTTGGTTATTCTCGAGTTCATAAAGGTTATTGGTGTTACTCTCCTGATCTCCGTCATTAACTTGTGTCCACTGATGTGACATTTCAGGAGTCTTCTCCTTTCTTCAAGTCTTCAGTCTTATCTGAGTCTCCCTCCGTCGTTGACAAGCCTGATGATGTCCTGGTTTATCATGTCCCTATCTCACCAGTACAGGCTGCTGTTCCGGAACCTGATATCATCGATGGTGCTGATGTTGCCAGTGCTCTGCCTTTACTAGTGACTACTTCGCCAACGGATTCTGTTCATGACTCCCTGGTTCCTGATCCTGATTCCCCAGACCTAGTCATTCCTGTCCCTGATCCAATTGTACCTGATTCTGCTGTTGACCCATTCGATGGCTTGCTTATTGCCCTTCGAAAAGGTACCCGTCCTCACTGTCCTCCCGAAAGATATGCTGACTGTACCTATCATATCTCCTCCTTTATGTCCTACCAGCATTTTTCCCTTGTTTCCTCTTCCCTTGTGGTCACCCTTGAGTCCATCTCCACCCCTACTACCCTTCACCAAGCCTTGAACCACCCTGGTTGGGGTGCAACGATGGAAGAAGAAATGATGGCCCTAGAAAAGACTGGTACTTAGACTCTTGTTGATTTACTTTATGGGAAGAAGGTCATTGGATGTAAATTGGTGTTTGTTGTTAATACTAAGACCGATGGCTCCTTGGAACGGTTGAAGGCTCGGCTTGTTGTCAAAGGGTATGCCCAAACTTATGGTATTGTTTATTCGGAGACTTTCTCCCCTATGGCTAAGCTCACTTCAATTCGTCTTCTTGTCTACCTATCATTGGGATTTGCATAAGTTGGATGTTAAGAATGTCTTTTTGAATGGTGATCTCCTTGAGAAAGTTTATATGGAGTAACCATCTGGGTTCATTGCTTAGAGAAAGCATAAGAAAGTGTGTTACCTCTGAAAGTCATTGTACGGTCTGAAGCAAAGTCCCCGTGCCTGGTTCGATAGATTTTATGGTGTGGTAAAAAAGTTTGGGTTGAGTCAAAGTAAGTGTGATCACTTTGTGTTCTACAAGCAGTCCGATGGAGGCATTATTCTTCTAGTAGTGTATGTTGATGATATTGTGATTACTGGGAGTAACACCTCTGGAATCTCAAAACTTAAAGTCTTACTTAACTCTTACTTTCAGACAAAAGACTTGGGAACATTAAAGTATTTTCTTGATATTGAGGTTTTGAGAAGCAAAAAGGGCATCCTTTTAACTCAGAGGAAGTATGTTCTTGATCTCTTGAAGGAAACTGGAAAGCTTGGAGCCGCACAAAGTAGCATTCTCATGATTCCAAATCCGTTCCTAGATCTTAATGATAGCATGTTTGATGAGCTTCCTGATAACTTGAAGAAGAATATTGATTCAGAGAAACTGAAGCCGTTTGCATCTCCTGAGAGGTATAAAAGATTCATTGGGAAGCTGAATTATCTGATAGTAACTCATCCTGATATAAGCTTCTCGGTCAGTGTACTTAGTCAATTTATGGGATCTCTAACAGTGGCATAGTGGGAAGCCTTAGAGCATATCTTGTATTATTTGAAAGGTTCCCCAGGTCGTGGTATTTTCTATACAGATTATGGGCACACTAAAGTCGAGTGCTTCTATGATACGGATCATGCAAGGTCTAAGGCCACAAGACAGTCCACTATAGGTTACTGTGTGTTTGTTGGTGGAAACCTGATATCTTAGAGAAGTAGGAAGCAAGGTGTTGTGTCAAAATCAAGTGCAGAAGCAGAATACAGAGCCATGTCACAATCAGTATAAGAAATTGTATGGATATTTCAACTCATGAAGGAAATTGCCATCGCCATGACATTGTCTGCGAAACTATAGTGTGACAATAAAGCGGCACTACATATAGCATCAAACTCTATGTTTCATGAGCATACGAAGCATATTGAAATCAATTGTCACTTTATTCGTGACAAGATCAAAGAGAATGTTGCATCTACAGGGTATGTGCGATTAAACGACCAACTGGCAGATCTTCCGATGAAATCCTTAAATGGGTCAGGGTTGAGTATTTTTGTAACAAATTGGGCATAATTAATATATATGCTCCAACTTGAGTGGGAGTTTTAGAATCATATCCCGTATAATTAGGGATTATATCAATGTAAATAAGGAAACAGATCCTAGTATTTATTAAAGAACATACGATCACATGTATATAAATAGGCATACTCTTATACATTACAATTCAAGGAATTCGTATTGTTTTCCTTCTCAGATTACAAGAAAGGAAAATTTTAAGATAAAGGAGGAGGTTCAAAAACAAAACACTTCAAATCAGGTCATGACCGACAAATTAATAAAGCAACGAAGATAAACCTGGCAAGCTGTGATGGTACTACACCCACACAATGCGTGGCCATTCATTTTATCCACTACATCAAAAACACCGCCTCCATCACTTCTCTGCATGAGATTGCACTCAATGTTATGGCAAAAATGCAAGGTCATGATTATGCACAAACTAGGACATACCAAGATAAAACCCTAAACAAATAGAAATACCATGTAGAAATTAACGGCTATAAAGTTGGGAAGCATATTTCCGGCAGCTTTGTAACAAGTATTCACCATTGCTGCAAGTGGCGCAGAATGCTCTTTGCATGAATCAGCTTCAACTGGATAGGTTGGAAAGTAATTCTGCAAGAAAAGTGAAGAGCTTCTAGAATTGAATGGCTTTGATTCTTTTCTATGTGAGCAAGATCCCTGTTGAACTCCAGGATCTCCAGCTGACCAAAGACATGAGATTATGAATATTTTATCTCAATCTTCGTATACCAGACATATGCATGTCACTATGATATTGTACTTACGCTCATTCTCTACCATGTACCTCCACTGATAAGCTATTCCTTCTTCAGCTTCCTTTGAAGCAATGGAAGTAAACACAAGAAGACGGTAATTTGCTTGAACCATCTCGGTTATAGTGGGCCAATCTTGACCCTTTTTCGGCATCTTAGACACAGGAAACCAATATTTATCCAGTCCAGCTCTGGTAAATAGATTAGTCAATCCTTTAGGAGAATGCACGTAGTCTTCAATTATTATGGTGATAATCTCTGTCGGGTTTTCTGTCAAGAATGCTTCGATTTCGTTCAGAGTATTTATAGCAGGTTGCTGAGAATATTTCAATGTACATATCAGAAGACGCTCCATGAAAGTGCAATCATAAAAGTACATTTAAATTGTAAGGAGAAAAAGGGTGGGAACATGGGTTAGAGTACAAATGCGGTGAAGGAAAAGCACTGTCCCCGGAAGGAATGGCAGAGCCAGATATCGTTCTCGAAGTCGTACATATCCAACATCAGTCCCCTCACTCCATTCTACATATCATATCCATCAAAACACATGAATAAGATTCTCTGATGAAATGATTATATTAATTAAAAAAATAGGAAAAAGGTTAATAGGATGTTGTAAGCTTGCGTAGAGTTGTCAAGGACCGAGAAAAAGGAAGGAAGATCATTCTCTGTCGTTCATCTCGAAGCTGAGTGAGAATCCAACTCGAACCATAAAGGGAGAGAGGGAAAAAGAGTAAGAAACAAGCAACGGACAAGAACAAAATTGACAAGAAAAATGTGTGATGTTAACTTCGTCTCTTCCTCTCCGGCATCTCAGAATATGGAAAGAAGAACGCAAACACATACTCTCAATTGGTTGGTCACAGTGTCTTCTTGATTGTAAAATGTTAGCCTCTGCACGCCAGGCAACGACGGTGCATCAACGATGCTGAATGAATTATGAGTCATTATCCACGTATACTTGTTGAAGGGCAATCCGTTAATCTGCATATGAAACAAGTGAAGTTAACGGTTCAACTCGTCATGTCGCCTTAAAATTAAACGAAGCTCCCACCATCGACTGCTAAATTCGCAAGACCAAAGAAAGAAATAGACTCTAATTTTCAGCTGCACAAGTAAAGAAGCTTACAATCGATGATGGAACGGTGGCTAGACCTCTAGTGCAGATAGGTTGCGTCCTGCCCAAAGCAGGGCAGTTGCCACAGTAGAGACCTGGTGCGCAATCCGTGGATGCTGAGCATGATTCCAGAAGCTGTGAATTCCTGTGAAATTCAGCTCAAACTGGGGAAAAAGAAGAAAAGAAAAGAAAAAAAGGAGAGAGCACGGATCTCATAGAAGGAAAGAGGAGACAGAGAACCTGACAATTGCCGTTAGAGCAGGCGGTGGAAAAGGCGATGAAGAGGGAGGGGAGAGATAGGAAGAGGGAGCCAATGAGAGGGGCTCTGCATTTTGCACCGTACATGAAGAAAATGTGAAGAAGGAGGGCGGACAACTCCGAAGACGGTGGAAGCCACCCAGCGCAGAGAGGAGAGAAGAGAGTGGAAGCCAGAGTGCAAAGAGGAAGTCGATCAATCATAGCTTTGGGTATCGGCCGAGGCCTTTATCAGTTTATCGCCTTTAAATTTCTCTTATTTTGAGGCGACACCCCTTTCGTAGAGTCACGGTCCCACTCCATTTCTAAAGTCACTATGCCATTTTTTCTCCCAGAAGAACTTTTATTAAAATATTTGCCCAAGAACTTTTATTAAAATATTTGCCCATTGTTCTCCTCCTGATTAATGTCTTTCCTCTTTAGTTGTACTCGTAAACATTGCTTACATTTGGGTTTTTTTTTGGGGGGGGGGGGGGGGGGGGGGGGGCCGGGGGGGTACGTTAAGCTTAGATTTTGAATAAAACGGCTCTGTTGCACCAACAAATAAATTCATCCCACTAAAGTAAAGCTTGGCAAGATGTGCATAAGCTATTAGATATATAACATTAAATGTAGTTTGCGTAATTTTGATGTGAAGGGTTGAAATTTCTGTTGGTTGAGCAGCGAGTGTTTCCATGGAGAGTTAGAGGGATTTGGATCCTCTCATTTTCCCTTCTTATTAGCTCTTATCATTTTCTCTCAAAATGCACTGTTTTTGTGTAAAATACACAAGCTCCTCACTTTTTTTTGGAAAAATAATATTGACCATCTTGAAGTATTTTTTAAGTACTAGTCAGTATTCTGTAATATTTTTTTCAATGTTATCCAGTATCATAAAATAATTTTTTAGGATCTTGAAAAAATGTTTTAGGGAACTGATTGGTACTGAAAAATACTTCATATGGTTAATTTTGTTTTTAAAAAAAAAAAGTGAGAAACTTGTATATTATACATCAAAACAATGCATTTTAAAACAAAAAGATAAAAGAGGAAAGGAGAGAATCTAAATTCCAATTACAAAATCCCCCAAAGCCATAGTAGAGGGAGACTCTTGCAAAGCAAAGCACTCATCCATCACCCTCTGCCACACAATGTTCCGCAGCTCACATTGGTCTGACAGTGTCGAAGGCGGAGGTACCAACTAGCAAGGATAAAATCATAAAATACAGGAAATAAACTCTTCTCCTAAGTTTGGATGACAAGAAAAATAGGAAAGAAAGAAGAGTCAGAGGGGAACTTTCAAAACTAATACATTTTTTTACTTTTTTTTTTAAATTAGTATTATATCCTTCCTATTTTTCTTTTACTTTTCCTAGAGTAATTTTACAGTCAATCACGCATCAACTCAAGGGTTCTTCCTTTCCGGTTTTTGGGACCCAACAAAACGGATTATCAATGGACCTTTATGGTTAAAAGTGCTTCACCCTCTTCAATCCTCATATGCTTCCCCCGTGGTGGGGACCTTCAGCCTTCAGGGTTGGCATCGCCCTGCGGTGCTCACTCCCAAGGAAATGCTTCTTCTTCCTTCAATCCCTCTATTTCACCCTACATTTGTTCTTGGCTTTTTATTTTTTTGGTACCTATAAACATTGCCATTGATTTAATTTCAAAATTGAAAAACCCTTCAACTCATAACAATCAAGATCTAGATTCTTTTTTCAATGAACTAGATTTAATTTCTTTATAACTTTAAAGAAATTATTAACCACTGAGTGTTTGAATCTCATTTCAGCTTAATAGTTGCCACGTATTCGAACCATGGGCATACGACATACCCCTTCTAGTTGGAGGTAGAAGAAATTGTTTTGTTCCAGTGGGCTTGCACTTTGTACCTTTGAATTGGTGAATGTAATGAATATAAGTCCAAAAAACTTAAGACCATCTTTTATTTTAGAAGAACACACTTGTAATATTTTTTGACTCGCATTATATGTTTAAATTTTAAGAAAGCGTTACAAACATGCTACAGAAACCCACTCAACGGAAGAGTTAGAACTCAATTAAACCTGCCCCAACTATCTTAAACTTAACAATATGATCAAAGTAATTACTTTATTCGCTCCTATTTATAAGCAATTTTTTTCTTGATTGTGTAAAACGAACTGGTAGTTAAAAACAATAAATGTGTCAAAATTATCATTTTTTTCCATATATGTCCCCATTTATGACAAGAGTATAGGAAATAGAATAAATAAAAAGTATGAGAGATAATGAGGATAAGATATGAAAAAGAATGAATATTTAATAAAGGTAAAATAGGAAAAAGAAGCTTACATTTTCAAACAAAAAGTGAAAGTTATTTATAAAAGGGATCAATCTTATGAGAGAGAAAGTTGCTTATAAATAAAGGCCGAGTGAGAATCATTTAAACAATCGAAATCTCCAAACCAGGTCGTGCCGCCCACCCCCAGCGATCATACGAAATTGAACTAGTGGAGCTGAAACGCCCCAGAATGCACTTGACCATTAAACTTGGGAATTGGGCACAGAGTTCAGGGCATTTTAATTCAGACAGTATATTTATAGCTTTCACATGGGTTAGTTTGGCGAGTTCAGCAAGCGTAAATATGAAAATGAATTGTTTGTAAGGCTAACTACAGCAGAAACAATGGCACGGCCTCTACAAAAAGAACATTGCTTTCCGCTATTAATTAGATTGCTTCCTCTACCTGTGAAAGAATAACAAAAGAATTAAATGCTCCCTCCCCACTAAATCTAAATATAAAATAAAATTGATTTTTTTTGGAGATATTAAAAAAATTAATTAAATTATTTTTAAATATTTATATATTTTTTTCTCTATACTATTTTACCTAAATATATAATCTAAGGATACACAATATATAATATGATTAATTAATTAATTTAATTTTATTAATTTTTATAAAAAAATTAACTCTAATTTATATTTAGAATACACGGGAGTAATAAATATCGACTTTTTTAATAAAAATCCTCAAAGTAAGTAGGCTTCTTCGCCCGACCACTTGACGGAGCGCCATCATCTTTTCTGGACCCAAATGCCTCGGGCTGTCGAGCCCAAGGCATTGACGACTTCGACATTGACTTTTTGCACGATGACCGCCCCGAAATTGACTCTTGCCACTCTTCGGGCATGTAGGAGGAAATAATCTTATCAGTTAATGGATATTATCTAGTCTTACAGGTTAGGCCTTAAGCTAGAACAATTAGGGCCAGGCTTCACAAAATGGACAAAATCAAGGAAACGTGGATTTTGGGCCTAAGGCCTAATGGCCGAGCGTATTAGGGCTGAGCTGGTTCTTTTCCCATATCTATCTTCTACTCCTAGAGTAATGCCACGTTTGGTAGCATGGAATTGAGAAGGAGGAAGTGGAATTGGAAGTGGATTTCAGTTTTTGGGATGTTTGGTACAATGGAAGTCACTTCCTCATGGAAGTCACTTCCACCAAAAATGGTGGAAGTCACTTCCACCACTCACCCCATGGAAGTGACTTCCACTTCCACTTCTCAAGATTTGTTTCCTCAATTGCCCTCCTTATTGGATGCCTGTGGTCAAGGTATTAAAACCCGGACCGGGTACTGAACCGGTCGGGGTACTGGGTTAAGGGTCAGTGGGTCAGACCGGGACCAAACCGGTGAGAAATTGGAAATTTTAGGTTTATTGGTATGAAATTCTAAAGGAAATAGTAAAAATTTTTTTTTTTTTTTTTTTTTTTAAATGGGAACCGGACCGGCCAACCGGCCGGTTCGCCGGTTACCGGGCCGGACCGGCCGGTCCGGTCCGATTTCCAGAACTATGCCTGTGGTTATTTTGGGGGAATTTGGTTTTTAGTGAAAGGGTATATTGGTAATTTCACATTTTAAATCAACATATTATTTATAAATTATATCTCACTTCCATGGTCATACCAAACACACTTTTAACCCCAATTCCACCTCAATTTCCACTTCCAGTTCCACTTCAATTTCCACTTCCAGTTCCATCAAAAACTCTTCCATTGTACCAAACGGGGCATAAGGCTTCCCATATTTCCCAAATGCAATTTATCTATGCACTCTATAACAAAAATCTTTATGGTTTCTCTAACAACCCAGGCATGCAAATAATAAGAAGTAGCACAACTCCACAAATGGAGTCCTCTCCCTCTTTTATGATTCTACTTCTATTCGGCTTAGGATAAAAAAAGCTTAGCTTGTACCCAAAAAAAAAAAAAAACTGAAAGCTTACCCCAGTAATTCTCACAGCAGGTTCCATTTTGAAGACAATGACACTGCTTTCCACAAGCTGATTGACAACGTCATGGATTACACTGCCGGCAGGGCTGATCCTTTCAGAAATAGGATAAAAAATAAATTTTGGCACTCACAATTTTGCTAGCAAGAGAATTTGTGCGAAGAAAATATATTTAGATGAGAGTAATCTCTAAACTTGTTTGATTTTGTTAGTCTTTTGTTAAACCCCCACCGTAGCTTTCTTCTTGGTGTTTGCATTTTGGCTAAATATGTGATGATATCTCTCTATTAGTGGTGTAATATACCAAATTTTGTAATACTAAAAACGTGTAAATATAGAAATAATAGAATAAAATAAATATCGGTATTTACAAATTAAAGGTAGAGTTACTTTCGGAATCCCCAGATGTCCATTGTGTCATTCACGGAAATTGAGAAGTCAATATTGTAAAAATACAAGTGTAAGAAGTCAGAGATAAATTCGCCGATGGCTGTAGGGTTCAGGGGCGTCGTCAGTTGCGAGATCGGAGGAATTCAGGCATTTCGTGACATGCCTCAATATGTGTGCCATGGTCCCCCGTAGAATTCCGGGTAATGCACCGATGGAGAAACTTTATTAAAAAGAACTTCAGTAAAGTATGTAATGACAGCTCATTATGACTTATGATGACACATCTTTTGTGTTGGCCAAATAAGGAAATAAAAAAGTGTCCCGAAATTATTACAAAGTAAAAACATATTTTTGTGTTGGCCAAATGAGGGGATGACATGTGTCCCTCATCATTACACCCACTTTAAGCCTTTCATGTTGTCATCTACGGAGTACGCCATCTAGTGTCTGAGTCCGGGGAATTCACCGGTCTCCGGCCGGGTCGCTTACTTTACGAGTCGAGCACCGAACCCAGGAGTCCAGGGAAATTGTTAGGCCTCCCCTTCCCCTGACCATTTATGACCCACCGAAGAAAGAGAAAAGTAGAAGAGCAATGGTTGCATGACACGTGGCACTCTTAAGCCTTAAACTTGTGACACGTGGCAAGATGAGATGAGATCATTTTATGGGATTAAATCACAACCATCCATGCCTAATTAAATGGCAAAATTTCATGCAAGCATGGAAAGAGAAAGAGGAATCAGATTTCTTAAGCTTAAGAACACAAGAATAGAGAAGGAGGAGTGAATAGTGATTTTTCTTGACTACTGGAGCCGATTTCAACCCTAAATCGCCGTTATCGTCCGGTAAGTCCTTCAGGAAACTTCCTCTACTCACTATAAGCTTCAATTCCATGGTCTTAGATTTCTCATCCGAGGTGTTTTGTGCCAATTAGTCTACCGGAGTGCCGCCGGAATACCGAATCACTTGTAGAAATGCAAAGAGGTAAGCGTAGGCTTTCTTTTAAACCGAATACTTTGTGATTTCAATAAGTTTTTCTTAGCTCTTGAACCACCCATGTATTTCATTCAAGGGGTTCTTTTGAAGAAAGAAGATGTTTTAATCATATATAAGGTGATATATGATGTTTGGAGAAGTAGTTTGGTTGGGCTTATTTTTGGATAATAAGTCCTTATTACGCAAGTCGAGATAAAATTCCTCTCACATACTTACCTCGTATACTGTGAATCATGATTTATAAGCACTTATTGCCCAAAAATAAGGTATTCCAAACGAGCACTAGACTTGATGGTTGTTAAAATCACAAAGTGGAATTTTTGTTGTTTTAGGAGACAGATTTCGGTTGGGGGCTAAATCTGGTAGAAATAATTTGATTTTGGTATTTTTGAGCTTTTCATTAGATTCTATGCGAAAAATTGTGTGGGAATGGGCTCTGGTTATAATTTTTGATAGACTAGTTTAAAGATTCAAAAATTGGAAATTAAGTCTACTTAGGGATGAGCATGGACCGAACTGGACCGGGTTTGACATCAACTCGAGGTCTGGTCTTAAGAAGATCTCAGGTTGAACAAAGCAGTCTGTGGTCTAGTCTGGTCCAGCACCAACCCGAGGTCGGGCTGGACCAGACCGGGTCTGGTGGACTACCTGGACTAATCCAGGTAGTCCAGGACCTAAATTTAATATTTTTTTTATTTTTATTTTTTCGTCTTTAGAAAATAAAATTTGAACCTATTAAACATAATTAGGACCACAAAAATACCTATAATAATATAAAATATGTCAACAAAAATTTAAACATCATAAATCTATAAGAATATCCAACAACATTCAACAACAATAAAAAAAATATGTTGAGAAAAAAGATTTAAACATGATAAATATAATTAAGATAATAAAAATACCTATAATCATATAAAAATCATCATAAAAAATAAAAATTGATTATAAATCCTTAAAAAAACTCTAACAACATTAAATAAAAAATAAAAAATAACATCTAAATTATAAAAATATTTTTTAAGAAATTGAGCTAGACCAGACTGGACCAGTCTAGGTGGTTTGGTCCCCTGGTCTGGAACCCGGTCCAACCCGACCAGTTAGTCTGGTCCAGTCTGGTCCGATTTCATTATATTGTTTATTTGGACTAGACCGGACCGGACCAGCTCGGGTCAGACCAGACTGGACCGGACTACCGGGTTTTTGCTCATCCCTAAGTCTACTTGTACAACAAAGTTGCCAGTGTGCTTTTTGTCTGGAAGTTTTGTTGTGGTGAAACTTTCACTGTGCAAAGTTCTTCTGTTGATTATGAGATTTTTCAGAATTAAAGTACACTTATAGACCTTTAATTTAATAGGTATTATGAAGGATTTCAATAAGTATACTAGGAGTTATGAATGTTTGAAGTAGACAATTAAAACTAGTCAGATTTGCTGGCAGCAAGGAGAAAAAGAAAAAACTGGGAAGTGTGCGCAGTCAAACGACTACTGAAAGTATTTTTCCCTTAAAATATACTTAATAAGGGTTATATAGAATTTTAGATCACCCCAATTCAATTTTTCTAGAATTAGTTGTGATTTTTCAAAGTTCAGTAAAAAATCTGCCAGCTTTTGGTAATTGTGCGAATATTCAAAGCAAAGTGTTTTTGTAATAAAATTGGACATTTAAGAGTTAAGTTAAGCATTTGGAGTAGCTTGAGCTCATTAGCTTCATATTGGGCCTAATGTAGTGACCCTAATGGTAACCAACATAAGAGAATAATTTATGAAGAGTTGGACTAAGAAATAACTCATTGGCCGTAAATTATAATTTATAGGACTTGGCACTTGCCCAGAACGTTCAAAGCACGTTAATCAAGATCAAGATTTGGAAAAAATGTCAGGTAGTAACTTATCCCTCACATACTATGTGATATGTTATATGCATGTTTGTATCATTGTGAATTTAAAACATTCATATGGATCACCTGCCTCACTCCTCCTGTTGGTTGAAAAGAATCAGATAATGAGCCATTCCATGAAACACTCATTGTAGTAGTTGAGACATATGCCATCATAATTTTTACAAAGTGCTTATTAAGACCCAGACTGTGAAGATTAAATTTCAGAAAGCTCTAGTCTAATTTATCATATAAGCTTTCTCTATATCCACATTGATTGCTACATATCTCTTCGTCTTTCTAGTGGATCTTATATATAGTGTTTATACCTTCCTAGACCAGAATAATATTATCATAGCTTTGCCTCCCCCTTATAAAACTATAGTGTGCATAGCCTCTACCAATCTTTATAGTGATATTTCTTTCCATCTCTCAACGTGTGTCACGTGATTTCCTACAAATTATCTTTTATTTCTTTAATATTTTTGTCAAACTCGCCACTCTATAATTTATTTTAATATATTTAAATGTTAGATGAATATGATCTTTAAATTTTTTGGACTCAATCTTTAAAATAATTTAAGGCACCATCTCTTCGTAAATTTTAACAGGCAAAAGGCATATAATTATATTTTTTATGAAATCGAGTTATTTATATAAATATAGACGTGGATGACCACACAATTAAACACAGAATATGTTAAAAAAATAAATGATGATACCAATCTCTAACGATGCTTTTAAATTATAATATAACAATACTCACTTAATATTAAAAAAATATGATTAGAATTTTGTTGTATGTATTGACGTTTTAAAATTTTGTTTTATTTATTTATTTATCCGTGTAACATAATGATAAAAATAACTAAGTTAATGCTAAATTTTACCTTAATTATCTGATAAACTCAGTATAGGTAGAACCTTAGTCCGAGAGCCAAGAGGATCTTGCCAGCGAAGGAATTGTCGGATCTCATGGCTGATCAGTTTTTAAGGTTATCCACACTATTCAGTTGCTTGAAACTGATAAGTTGAGTTTCCTTTACCGATGCTCCTCCGGTGCTAAGTATATGACTTAATTTATAGTGTAGTTTATGACATACAGTACTGGAAGTAGTGTTATTTTATACAAAAAGTTTAAGTGAATTGAGTTTTTGAAAATCATTGTTAGGGTCAAAAACATGTTTTCAAATTAAACTTAAAGAGCGCCTACAAAAATGCTATTGTTAAACTAACAAGACTCCACATAAGCATTGATGAACACATGACGCAATAGGTTATATATGAGATCAAATAAGAGAGAGAACTATTATTAAAAAGCTTAAGGGATCAGTAACAAGCTATGACGCCTTCTTACTTTCTTTCCTTCTTTTGTATTTTTGTCATGAAGTTCATCTGGTGAAAAAAAGGATTCCTTTATGAAAAGAAAAGTGGCAAAGCAACACAGAATAATGTAATCACAAAATAAAAAATATAAACCATGAGCCATGAGAATTATTATAAGGTTCTCCTAAAGAAACTTAATTGTCAAAAAAAATTTAATGACAAGCGAGTAGCAAAAAATTATTATTATTATTTTTCACATCGTGCCATTTAAACTTGTTATTGCAACTTAATTATTATGAGGCTTTTCAGTGATTAAATCCCTCCATTAGAACTTTACACGAATTTGTTTGTAACACTCAACCTAATATGAAATTGAGACGGGCGGGGATCATTTTGGGACATAGTTGCTTGTGAAGACCAAAAAAGCAAAAGCAGCACTATAGGATTAGGATCATCGAGATCCAACTACAATATTTGTCCCTTGCTTCAGTCACTTTCTTTCAAAGCGCCGCCCCTATTCTCCCCTTTCCGTTTCTATCTTTACTCCAATTCCACGCCTCAAATAATGCAAGCAATGAAAAATACATTTTTATTCTCCAAAAATAAATATTACGTACTAGTATTCCATAATGACCACATAATAAAAGCTACCTCCGACCCTCAATGGAAAACATAATTTATAATGCAATTTGAATGACAAATTAGGTCATAGATTTAGAACTCTAGGAGTATTACATATAGCATGTTAAATTTTTTTCTATGAATAAGCTTAAATTAAATAGGCACCCCTTTCTTCCTTTCATTGGTTTTTCTTTTTTGAGTAAAACCTGGAATTCAATGGTCAGAAGGCATGAGTACCATAACAAAAACTAAAACAACCTAAGATCCTTTGTCATCTTCCACCTCTTGTTGGGGAGGTGGAGGATGACCAAAGAAAAAAAAAATCCCTATTGAAATTATTTGCTAATCTCTATGAATGAGGAACCAAACCTCATCAACAAGGTCTTTAAAGGGGTAGTCCGAGTCACAACCTCTACTTGCTAGATTGATAGTTTATGCAACCAGAAGAGAGAGAAACTTTCTTAATCCCATTATTCTAGCTTATGTGAAGGCCATGACACGATGAGCTCAGGTATAGCAGGGGGAACAACAATAAGTTATGATCAAAGTACTCTTCAATGCTAAATGCACTGCTTATTCGGAGGGATTGTTTTTGTTGCAAACGTAAGATCCAATTTATTTTTTTAATTTATATTTTTAAATTGTCTCTATTAATTATATATTAAAAGAGCCTTTAAGTTCGATCAATTGAGTAATTTATTTTCAATATAAACCATTAAAGCGGTTTCTTGAAAATTAAAACTATATATTTTTTAAAAATAGCTAATTTAATTAATTTTTAATCTATATAAATTAATTATTTAGTTCTTATGTACGAATATAGAGAAAAACTATATAACAATGTTATAATAGACGCACTCTCAAATGTACGTACACTCAATTATCATTGAACTGCGTAATTTAGCGAAGAATTACCATCAACAACAATGCATCATGTGCAATTCGCATGTATATAAAAAAATTTACATTCTTACCTGTCAGTTTACTAACAATCACAAAAGAATTACTCCAAACAAGATAAGCTCTCAAAGAGAATCTATAAAAAATTAAGTATCATACACAGACGGCTATTAACTTGGGACTCAAAAACTACTAAGAAATAAGAATCACTCTATGTTTCTCTAGAGCTACTCTGTTTAGTTCAATTAATTCATTAGGATGCTAAATTCTCTAATTCCTTAAAACCCCCCAAATTTCCTATTCTGAATGCATATAATTTTTTAATTTTTTAATCACTTCATATCAAAATGTTCCATATCAAAATTAAATATTAGTCGAGTATAGAAATTATCTTACGTGTATGCCGACAAATTTAAAGAAGGCAGCCCACATCCGAGTTTTACAGAATCACGTCTATTCATTTTAGGGAACTCAAGAATATACTAAGTGTTTGACATCACTTATTTGAAGATAATAAGTCTTTAATATGTAAATCGAGATAAAACTCATCTCACATACTTATCTTGTATATCATAAATCATGATTTATAAACACTTATTATTCAAAAATAAATTATTCCAAATACACTAATAATATCACACGGCCCAGTAGGCATGTGAAAGAACTTTTGAAATCATGTCTTGAGGATTTTCTAGAATACATGCACATGGCGAATAATACCACCACATTAGGCCAAAAGAGGGCGTACGGGAGAGCGACAGGGACAGGGAAGGAGAAAGTCAGAAAACTGAAAAAGGAAAAAACAAAGAGAAGAACCTGCATGGCAGAGGCCAGAGTGGGGAGACAAAAACCAAACATCAGTACGATTGTACGAAGGTATGAATGACCAGGTTAAAATTGCTCTTAAAAAAAGCACTCCATGGGCAAAAATTCACCAGAAAAAACTAATACTTTAAAGATAAAATTATGCCGCAAAATACTTTACCTTGCTTAATGTATTTATAAAATTATTTTAAAATGTTAAATAAACTATAAAATATTTTAATATTAGATACACCTAAAATAAATACTTTTAAGGTGTTGGACCACGTCAACTCTTTATCAATTGTTGTAAAATTATTTTTATTAGGAATATGTGCATTGTTTGTCTTTTCTTTCTTTTACCTGAATGTACGTTTGTTTTTAATATTTTAAAATTTTCCTTAAATCATATCTTGTTGTTTTACCTAACTGTTAGGTAAAACAATAAAGATATGATAAAAATGTTACAAAAAAAAAAAAACTGACTAATAATCTATCTATAATAATATATAAAAGTAGGGTCAAAAGTAAGTCTATTTGGAGTACATCATGTGGCAACACTTGTGTCAAACAAATCAATCATTTTTTAACTTTTTAATTAACTGTTGTATTCTCTAGGGTGTTCAAAGTATCCCGGTTCCGGTTGTCCCGGCCCGGTCCCAGATATTTTATCCCGGGAATTTCCCGTCCCGGCCGGGACCGGGACAGGGACTGGGATCACACCTTGTGATTCCGAGAATTCCCGGTCCCGGTTTTTTTTTTTTTCTTAAAAAATAGGTTATTATTTTATTTTTATATTTTTTACCCCATAAATTAAGTTATCATTTGATAAAATGTATATCACATATTTAGTTAGAATTAAATCGTATATATCGTGATACAAATCCTAACTATATAATGTATAAAGATAATAACAAAAATGATGAATGTGATAATAATATGTTATTTTTTAATTCTAACTCAATTTGTATGATTTTTATGACCTTATTAGGTGTTAAATAATCACTTTAAACACTAGATTATAAAAAATTTAACTAATATAATTATATTATTAAGACCGGAAATTCCCGGTCCCGGTCCCGGTTGTCCCGAGAATTTCTCGGGACCGGGACCGAAAATGAGATCCCAGTCCCAGCCAATCCCAGGACGGGAGCCGGGAATAGGTATTCCCGGTCCCGTCCCGGAATTTGAACACCCCTAATATTCTCAATCCGTTTAATAAAAAACAGGTGAGATGCAGTTGGTATATGTGTAGTATGTCATTTGAATTAAAATAATTTTGAATCTTAAATAATCGTTGTTTTTATTCTCATCATCGTTATTTGTTCTGCAATTTTGTCAGCGTTTATTATGTTAAATTATTAGGTTAAATGAATTGGATTAATCATCAAAAATATTTGGTTTGGCCAAAAAAAATCATCTAAAATATTTGACAAAATTATTATTGTCTACTTTAATTATTTTTAAAAAAAAATCCATGCCACAGCTATACAATTACATTTTTAAAAAGTGAGATGATAACAAAGTTTTAAGATCTTAAATAACTATCTCATTAATTTAAGATATTCATATTCATATATATATATATATATATAAAACTCAATTTCTAATCTTTTATTATTTTTTGTTACAGATAAGAGACGTTATTTAGTGTACCAAATTTTAAAAAAATAAATAAATAAATATTCTTTAATATCGTGTTATATTCTGTTTTACTTTTTCTACCCTATATCTCATTCTTTCCCCCGCATTTAAATAGAAAAGATTATTATGCAATATTTATATAAGTTTACCATTTTTAGTTTAACAAGTGGCCCGCAATTATTTTCCTTTCTCCACTATTTTTTTTATTTTACTTGCACATGATATACTGGCGGTTACTTATTTATTTATTAATTAATTTATTTATTTTAACAGCTACATTTTAAAAAATGAGATGCTAACAAAGTCTTAAGATCTTAAATAAATATCTCATTAATTTAAGATATTCATATATATATATATATATAACACTCAATTCCTAATTTCGTACTCCCTCCGATCTTAAATATAGGACATAGTTTGTAGTACAAATTGTACTACAAACTATGTCATATATTTAGGACCGGAGGTAGTATTATCTTTTGTCACAGATAAGGGACGTTATTTAGTGTACTAAGTGCTTGTTTGTTTTGACATTTTGGCGTGAAATCGGACCTAAACAGTGGTAAAAACGAACTTGAATAGTAAAAAAAGTTAAAATGAGGATTTGGTTTAGTGATGGGATTTGAGATAAAAAAAGTCATAAGTTGGAAAAAGTAATAAGTCTCAAAATGAAGCTTATTGGAGCTTATATGTATGTATATAAAATAATATTAATAGGAGTATTTTCATATCTTTGGGGATCAATGAGGTACTCAAAATCACTTCTAATCACAAAACTTCTTCTATAAAAAATGTTCTAAATAATTTTCTCTTTCTTTAGATAGTAATCTTCTGCTAATTAGAGAATACTTTGGGATAAGAGTTTAGGCAGATTTTGAGTTTTGTCAATATATAACTGTAGAAATGTAGAGAATAATTAATAATTAATTTTAATAAGTTTAGATTTATTATTTAGTTGTTTTATGATTTTATAATCAATTTGTTTTTATAAACATGTCATAAATTAGTTTCTATATGGTGTTTTTACCTATTAAATTTAGTTTAAATAATTTATTTGGATTATTGGAGGTATTATTGAGTTTTTAATCGGTTTATTTTGTTAGATTTTGAGCTATGTGAAAATATGAGTTAAGATTTAATATTTAAATTAAAGTTTGATATATTTATAAAATTTACAAGGTATTAAAACTCGGACCGGTCATTGAACCGGTCGGGGTACTGGGTTAAGGGTCAGTGGGTCAAACCGGGACCAAACCGGTGGAAAATTGAAAATTTTAGACTTATAGTATGAAATTCTAAAGGAAATTTTTTTTAATTAAAAACACCAACCCAGACCGGACCGGTTTACCGGCTGGTTCACCGGTTATCGGGCCGGACCGGCCGGTCCGGTCCGGGTTTCACAACCTGAAAAATTTAAGCTTAAGGTGCATAATAGAAAAGATTTTTGGAGTGTACTAATTTAAATTAGAGTTTGATATAATTTTATTAAAATTGTATCATTGTCAAGTTTTCAAAGTTAATTTTTGAAAAAATTATGAATAAATCCCTCCGTGTGTAATATATTGTCAACGGAAACTCCAATGGTGGCCATTGTAATATATGTGCTTTATGAACAATGGCCAAATTAATCATAATCCTTCTTGCCATTGCAGCATATTATGACTATGAAATATGGCAAATGGATGTCAAAATAGCATTCCTTAATGGAAAGCTGCTTGAGGATGTGTACATGACACAACCTGAAGGTTTTGTGCGTCCAGAGGACTCTGGTAAAATTTGCAAGCTTCAAAGATCCATTTATGGATTGAAGCAAGCATCTTGGAGCTGGAATCATCGTTTTGATGAAGTAGTCAAAGAGTTTGAATTCATTCAAAACATCGATGAACCTTGTGTTTACGAGAAGATTAGTGGGAGCATAGTTGTATTTCTAGAGCTTTATGTAGATGACATCCTACTCATTGGGAATGATATTCCTACCTTGCAGAGTGTCAAGTCTTGGTTAGGAAAGTCCTTTTCAATGAAAGACTTAGGTGAAGCCACCTATATCCTAGGAATTAGGATCTATAGGGATAGATCCAAAAGTCTTATAGGCCTAAGTCATAGCACATACATAGACAAGATACTGCATAGGTTCAGTATGCAGGATTCAAAAAGGGGTTATATCCCCATGTCTCATGGCATCCATCTTAGCAAGGATCTGTGTCCTAGAACACCTGATCAGCGAGATCGCATGAGTAAGGTTCCATATGCCTCGGCCATTGGATCCATCATGTATGCCATGTTATGTACTCGACCGGATGTCTCGTTTACCTTAAGTATGACCAACATATACCAACAAGATCCTGGTGAGGATCATTGGACTGCCGTCAAGAATATCCTAAAGTACTTAAGAAGGACTAAGGACTTATTTTTGGTTTATGGTGGATTGGATGATGAGCTCTGCGTAACCGATTACACAGATGCAAGTTTCCAAACTGACCAAGATGACCTTAAATCACAATCTGGATATGTATTCCTCCTAAATGGTGGAGTAGTAAGCTGGAAGAGCTCTAAGAAGAGCACTATAGCAGATTCTGCAACAGAAGCTGAGTATATAACAGTATCAGATGCAGCTAAAGAAGCCGTTTGGATCAGAAAGTTCATTACTGAACTGGGGGTGGTGCCTACTATCTCAAATCCAATAGATTTGTTCTGTGACAATAGCGGTGCTATTGCACAAGCCAAGGAGCCTAGGTCACATCAAAGGACCAAGCATATACTCAGGCGATTTCATCTTATTAGAGAAATCAATGATAGAGGTGATATAAAGATGTGCAATGTAGCAGGAGAAGATAATGTTGATGATCCTCTTACTAAGCCACTTGCACAGGCAAAGCATGAACGTCATGTTAGGGCAATGGGAATTAGGCAAATTAATGATTGCACCTAGGGCAAGTGGGAGGATGTTGGAAATTGTGCCCTAAGAGCCGATCATTGTACTTTGAACATTATTATTTTAATGAAATTTCTCCATTCTGTTATCATATTATTTGCATGTTAACAGTGATAATTGTATCATTGGATAATTCATAAAGATTATCCTAAAATGTCCCTGGTCGGTCATCTATGCGGGAGTAGAGATGAAACAAGACCAGTATGACTTTGATAAGATATGGAGATGCGAATCAAAGTCTTAAACACTTGTAAGAGTACAAGGTGCTGGACCGACCCACTATGAGAAAGCTACATGGATCAAGTCATAAGCTTTTCTCATGTATAACCACGTCACAATGCCCTTAGACCTGAGGTCATCATGGATTCCTACATGAGAGTTGCTAAGCTTTGAACTAGTCAAAAGTCACTTTTGACCGGGTGATGATAAAGGCTACGATCAGGCTTAGTGGTTTTCTATACAGAGGAATATGAATGATCAAGATGGAATTTGTCCCTCACATTAGTAGAGGGATATTACTGGGCCCTCGATGAGTGAGTCTGAGAAATGTATGGCCATACTATGATGAAAGGAGTTTCTGTCTCTGTTATCAGGCTACTCCGGAATCGAGAAAGTAATGGTCAGGAATAAGAGGATAACGTTATCCATGCCTTATCCTGGATCGATATATCGTGTGACAAAAGGGACATGACATGGTTGTATGACAGGTTGCATCGTGATAACGATCCTCATATGAATTGGGTAGTCGTAATGTCTTGCTAGAGGCCGCTTGCAACTTTTGGGTTAGTATAGTTATTGACCCACTGCCAACTTCATATGGGCCTACGTGGTCGAACACAAGAATGACCCAACACGAGATAATGTTTAATTTAGGGTGGATGAATTATATATATATATATATATATATAAAATATAAAATTCATTAATAATATTATATAGATATATATATATTTTTTCTAAATATATATCTTATATATATATATGTATATATATATATTATATGATATTATTATATTGTGTTAGTTTTAAATTTAATTTATTAAGATGTATTAAATTTAATAACTAACATGATAGAGATATAGTATCTCAGATTTAATTTATGAAGATAAATTAAATCTAATGGCTCTTTATTTGGATTAAATAAATATGTTAAATTAAAACTGTTGGACAAATTTAATTTAAACTGAATTTATTTAATTAGCTTATCAAGATAATTAATTGTTAATTAATTTCAAAATTAATAATGATTAATTTTGAAATTTGAAAATAACCCTCATGGGTTATAAACTTGATAGAGCAGATATATTCTTATGCACATGAGAATTGTGAGCCGCAAGTGAAAACCCTAGGAGACATTAGAGGCGCTAGCACACAGTCTCGGTTGGAGAGCATTCGTGTGGATATCGGTAGAGGAACCGGACATGACGTGTTGGCTCTTAGAGATCGTGAAAGCTCTTAATTATCAAAAAGGTATGAATCCTTCCAACTTGGTTTAAATGCCGTTAATAGATCCTCGATTAGGATTGGTGAAAATTTTTAAATTTCTTCCGCTGTGCCCATCGATCCTAACAGTTTCCTAGGTCTCATTTGGCAATTAAGTTGCCAATGAGGACTTTTTTCACAATTATCCCTTCATTTTTTCATTTTTCATAATTTTTATAATTTTTTCTCTTAAATAATACAAAAGCCACTTATGCAAAAGCCAAACCAAACATCATTCACTTTTACATAAGTTACTTATCCAATTGTCAATCCAAACACTCATCATTTTACCCAATCTAACTTGTTTTCAATTTTAAAATTTCATAAGTCTAAGTAAAAATAAGTCATTTATCTAATCACCAACTCAAATACACCCTAAGTTTTACTTTTACTTTTTTCTACCCCACGTCTCATTCTTTCCGCACCTTTAGATAGAAGAGGTTATTATGCAATATTTTTATAAGTTTACCTTTTTTGTTTAACTGGTGACCCGCAATTATTTTCCTCTCTCCACTACTTTTTATTTTAGTTCCACTTAATATACTAGCAGTTACTTATTTATTTTTTTTATTCAATTACATTTAAAAAAATGAAACGATAACAAAGTTTTAAGATCTTAAATAAATATCTCATTAATTTAAGATATATATATATATATATATAACTCAATTCCTAATTTCCTATTATTTTCTGCTACAGATACGAGAGGTTATTTAGTGTACCAAGTTTTGGAAAAAAATTATAAATTTTCTTTTATATCGTGTTACATTCTGATTTGGTTTCAGGTCTTACATGCAATGTTTAGTGGGCATGTTCATGATAATTTTTATAATTTTTTTAATGTGTGTTCTCATTATTTTCATTATCGTTATTTGTTCTGAGATTTTGTCAACATTTATTAGGTTAAATAAATTGGATTAATCATCTAGAGTATTTGAAAAAATTATTATTATCTGCTTTAATTATTTTTTTCCAAAAATCCATGTCACAGTTATACAATTACATTTTAAAAAAAGAGAGATAATAATAAGGTTTTTTTTAAAAAAAAATAACCTTGAATGATATATATATATTTGCATATCCATTATGAAAATATAAATGTCTTTGTGATGGTCTCAATTTTTTTAAATGGAATTGTGTGACACTAGCCTTAATTTATTTAATAAATCATCAAAACAGATAATGTTAATTTTTCTAATTTTCTACTTTAAACACCTATTAATAAGTAAGCACCTATTAAATACTCCCTCCGGTCCTAATTATAAGACAAAGTTGATTTTTTTGGAGAAATTAAGGAAGCCAATTAAATTACTTTAGAGTATTTTTATTTTTATTTTTTCCTCCAAACTAATTAATTTGACTAATAAATTAATATATAATCTAAGGATACTAAAAATATAAACACTCTAAAGTAATTTAATTGACTTCCTTAATTTCTCCAAAAAATTCAAATTTATCTTATAATTAGGACCGGAGGGAGTATATATTTTAACCACTATGCGGTTTATACGGACAACAGAGGAAAATGGAATGAACCACCCCCGATTCCAGAGGTAGAAGGATGAAGCAATGGGTTATTTAGAGTCTGTTTGGTGTGAGGGATTTGGAGGGGAGGGGAGGGGAGGGGAGGGAGAATTTTTATGAATTGAATTTTAAAAGATTGAAGAAGTGGGGTAATAAAATTTTAATAAAGAGAATATATAAAATAAAAGAGTAAGAAAAATTAATTAAAAATTTTTAACCTCACTTATCTAATTTTTTTAAATTCAACTAAACATTTTTTTCCTCCGCCCACTTTCCCTCCTCTCCCCTCAGACCAAACAAGCCCTTAAAGTCGTGCAACATATTATACATTTTTCCCCCAACACATCATATTATGGATAAACTACATGGAACATTGGCATTATACAATAAAAGGGTTATTTTATAATTGAAAAAAAATGCTGAACCATTAAGTATGAACACGATACATTTCTTCCCTATTATTTTATTAAATTAATTTACGGCATTATTTTTTCTTTTTTGTTTGGATAAACCTCCCCGGACTCAATATAAAATACTCACGAACTTTATATTTTCAACGCAAATTTGCGGAGCAGGAAGAAAACACATCTTCCCTCTCCGGCCATATAATGACTAATTATTGTTGTGTTTGCTCTTGATTTTACGCGGCACAAGAAGATAATAGTTAATAATGGGGGCAATATCACATAGAGGAAAAACTTTATACGATTTTGTGAAAAAAATCATGGGGATTCAACCAGTGAAAAACTTTATACTATTTTGTTCATCAATTATGTATTGATCCTTCATGAGCAAGGCATGGGCAAGGCACCCCACTAACAAAACTTTAAATATTGTATACAAAAAACTTTTTTTTTTTTTGTCTTTTTGGTTCGAATGACAAATATACCATTTTAGTGGTAACAGTAGTATTTGACAAAATTGCCTCATGTACTTATTTCTTTAATTTGATTTGACCCGTACATGGCCCGTGGCGGCAAATTATAGACCCACACAGGCTGTTGTCCCTATTTTTCGAAGTAACCGAAACATTCACGCAACTCAGAGGATCATCACCTGCTCAATTTCCTGACTAGAAGATACTAAATCACGAGAGGATTTGTTGCGTATGTCCCACGAGAATATCCCCGTGCAAAACTATTTGTGATAAGAGGAAATATTTCAAACAAAGACCTCACAAAAAAAAAACAAAGAAAGAAAGACACCACCAAATGATCACGAAAATGGTTATATATAGATAGGTTATCACCCCAAGCCGGAGCAAGTGAAACCGCAAAGCAATATTGGCAATTTGGCATTTACAACTAAATATAAGCAGTTAGTTGCCATGGGAAGCCGGATCCGAGTCGTCTCAACCAGCAATGTGCTAGCGGCGGCGGCACGAAGCGACGATAATCCGGCTCGAAAGATTGAGTTGACTCCATGGGATCTCCAGCTCTTATTAGTGGACCCCTGTTAACTCATAAAAATCAAGAGTATTCTAACGGAAGCAGATCCTCTCATCATCTCATTTTCTCATCATCCCTCATGATCCCATCTGAACCGTTGATTTGGAAGATGAGCCATTTGGACCGTTGATTAAGAAGGGGAGAGAAAAATAAAAGGAGTGATAACTTGATGATGTGACTCATCTTTTACCTTTTAGATTGATTGGACGGACATGATTTAGAGATTATGAGGGATGATGAGAAAATGGACAAGGAGAGAAACCGAACCCGTATTCTAACACATTTTTTTTCTCTTTTCATTTATTTTTGGGTTCAAATTGTGCATATAAAAAGATTATAGAAGAAAATGTGATAGGACATAAGATAAATCAAAATTTTGTTAAATCATGAGTTAAATGCACATAGTTTTAATTATTTGTGAAAGTTAAAAGAGCTCATGAATCCATCCTCCTTGTAGGTGGAGGATGATAAGTTGTAAAAGCTCATAGAGATTATGGGAAGATGTGAAAGGAAGGGGAAAATGCAAAAGGAAGAGGAAAATGGACATTATGGAGGAGAAGCCTGCACTTGCTGTGGTATCTGCTGTAGCCAAAATCATAGCAAAACCACCTGAAAAAGCACTGCTTCTGTCTGGTTCTGTATGACAATTCGCTATGGCATTCGCTGTAGCAAACCCACGGCGAACGCGTGAAACTGATGTTGTGCGTTTTGAAAAATGAAGCAGAAAAAACCAGTATAAAGGCATGGGCTAGGTCGAAAATGAAGAGGGTTGGACTTCTTGAACATAGTGGCTGCTAGGGTTTGACATTTTGAAGAGCTTGGAGCTTAAGATTGGGTTGAGAAAGGATTTGGAGTTCAATTCTTGGGTTTTTCTTGTTCTTCTCTCCTTTTTCTTTATTTTGCTGATATGGATGATGATTGTATGCTGAGATTTTGGCATATATTGATCATGAGTAGCTAGAACTCCTAATTAAGATTACTTTTACCCATTATATGGATTGAAACTATTGGATTATCTTGCTTTTGTTGGTTAATGAGTATTATATGTTGATTTTTCTTTGAGTTTAATTTTATCTTGTGCTTGATCACCACATGATTAGAGTTGTTCAATTGGAAGATGCTTGAGAGAGCTATTTTGATTGTAGAACTTAAGAAAAATCATGCTAAACTTGAAGCTTAGGGATTAAATGGATGGTTTGTTGTTAGAATAGAGATATATCTAACAACCTAGCATAGTTAAGTGAAGGCTTGCTTTGGAAAGATGATTTTCATTAATTGTAAACAAGAGATTGAATATTTTTAATGAAGATTAAAAATCAATCTTGACTTGAGAGAGCTTGGTTGATGATTTTAGGATCTTCGACTAGCATATAGACTCATTTAACTAGCATAAGTGAATATTTGCATAGTTTCATAAAATACAATGGGGAAGAAATAATCCTAAGTTAATATCTCTTGAAGTTAGACCCAATTTCCCAATTTTCACTGTTTTCCTTTGTTATTTTCATCAAACTTATTTATTTAACTTGATCAATTTCAAATGATTCCATTCAACCTAATTAAGAACATGGTTAAATTAGTTAACTCACTTTTGTCATAGTCCTCGTGGGAACGATCTTGACTTATCACTTTATTACTTGCGACCCGTACGCTTGCGGAAGCTAAACGGCGAACAAGTTTTTGGCGCCGTTGCCGGGGACTATTGACGAAAGTCTTTTGAGTTAATTAGTGTAATTATGTGATTAATTACACTTGAGTTTTTTTTTTCTTTTCTCTTTGTTTTCTTTTGTTTTGTTTCTAGTCTTAGGTTGTTTAGTTGGTTTTGTTAATTTTGTTGTTTTTTGTGTTTGTTTCTTTTTAAATTTTAAACTTTGTTTATGGATTATCCTTCATGGACTGATGGGGCAAGTGGTGGATATGAGAATGAAAATGATTATCACAATTCTTATTATAACTATTACATTTGTTGTGATTATTGTGGAGATTATCACTTGAGAGGGTCATGTCCCCATGCCTTAACATTGGAGTATATAAAGAATGATTTTGCTAGAGCTCATTTTGATTTTCATGATAATACTTGTAGCCTTGGATGGAATCATGAACAACCATTGTCCTAGGAACAAAATTGTTCTTTTCCTTCATATGTGTCACATCCTCATATATCACATACTTCTCATGTTGATGAAACTACCTCCATTGATGAGGAGGAGCTTACAACAAAGGATTTGCTTCTACGTCTCTTAGATGGTTAAAATAAATTCTTGAGAATTTTTCAAAAAGATAAAGTTAATGATCATGCCCAAAATGGAGAATTTCAATTGGATGAAATTATTTCTAATCTTGAGCATTTGAAGCAAAAAGAAGTTTTCTATGATGTATCAAAAGATCATTCTCAAAAAGATGAGGTCTCAAGTGAAACATTGACCTTGGGGAATGAGGACGTGATACTAAAAGCTTGTGAATATGTTGGGGATGACTGTGAGTTGGAGATCAATGAGGAAGAGAATAATACTGAGTGTCCAATTAAGGTTTAAATTTGGGAACCTTACTTTTGTTGTTTTGAATAAGTGAATAGTGAGGAAATCCCTTCAATTTATGATCTTGATCCTCCTATTGATATTTTGACTCTTACTGATGAGAGTCAAATAGATTTTATTGGTTGTTCAAAGTATTTAGGAGGCATGGATGACGAATGTGAAAAATTTAAATTTGAGCCTGCTATAAGTTTGGCTAAAACATGCACTCCAAAGTCAATTTTTATTGAAGAAAGGCATGTTTCTTATCTCAATGAACTTCCATTGTTGTTAAAATATTTTTGTCACAGGAGGAATGAAGACAAGGTGGTTCTGGTTTTGATACTTATGATTAGTAGTTTGTGTTGAAGAGTCCGGCTGAAGGACTATAAATCAAGCGCTATTGGGAGGCAACCCAAGTTCTTAACTCAATCTTTGTCATTTTTATGTTTTTGGTTTTATTTGGTAGATTTATGTTTGGTTTTTGTATTTTGTAGGTGAGAAAGGTTTCCCACATGGTCTTTAAAGGTGAATTTTGGGAGATGAAGATGGAAGAGTAACATGAATGCAAAGAAGGGAACTATAAAGGGGAGTATGCATTTAATATCTATTGAATGTGTTTTTGATATTGGAATGTAGTATTGAGTGGTGTTAAAGCTATTCTTAGATTTTGTGTTTTGTGAATGAATGAATCTTAAGTATTTTGTGGCATGGATTAGTGTTTAATGTCTTTGGAATGCTTAAAATTGGATTTTGGGTGAATTTGGATGAGTTTGCTACATATTGTGATATGTTTTGGTTATGTTAGTATTTACTGTCAGGAATCGCTATAGCAAATACCACGGCGAATCGGGTCATTTTAGCATGCTTTCTGACCTGATATTCGCTGTAGCGAAGACCGCAGCGAATTGGGTCATTTTGGCATGCTTACTGACCTGTTATTCGCTGCCAGAGATCGCTGTAGCAAAGGCCATAGCGAAATGGGTCTTGTTGAGAGTCTTACCTCTAAAAAAAATTAAATTAAAAATAAATAAATAAAAATAATAAATAAAAAAATACACATATATATAATACATATGATTTTCATTTTTTAAATATATTAAAAAAAACTAAAAAAAACTAAAAAAAAATAGTCTTCCCTCTTTACCCTTCTTTCTTTCAATTTATTCCCAAATATCCATTTGAACCTAAACCACAATTCTAGCCAAATTCATCCCCAATTTCAAAGATAAGGGAAATTAAAGGGTAAATTGGACTTTTTAGACCATGTAATAGGATGGTAATGAGGATTCATATGGGGGAGGTATGAATGAGAATTACCAATTTTTTGGTAATCATCATTACCATGGTAAACCCTATTACCATGCTAAAGAGCAACCAAACACTCTTCTCTTGGTAATGCAATCATGATTACCATTACGGGCATGCAATAGGGTTGAACGAAAGAGGCTATTATTTCTTTAATTTGATTTGACCTGTACATGGCCCGTTGTGGCAAATTCTAGACCCAGACAGGTTAGTTGTCCCTATTTTTCGCAGTAATTGAAACATTCTCGAAACTCAGAGGATCATCACTTGCTCAATTTCCTGACTAGAAGACACTAAGGGTCTGTTCGGTGTGAGAGATTTGGAGGGGAGGGAAATTTTTTATAAGTAGAATTTTAAAAGATTGAAGAAGTTGGATAATAAAATTTTAATAAAGAGAATATGTAAGATAAAAGAGTAAGAGAAATTAATTAAAAAATTTTAACCACATTTTTCTAATTATTTTTAAATTCAACTCAAAAAAATTTTCCTCCCATCCATTTTCCCTCCCCTCCTCCGCCCTAGTACCAAACAAGCCTTAAATCACGAGAGAATTTGTTGCGTGGTCCCCACGAGAATATACACGTGCAAAACTATTGTGTGATAAGAGGGATTAGTTCAAATAAAGACAAAATTTCCTTATGTACCCATTTCTTTAATGTACTTATTTCTTTAATTTGATTTGACCCGTACATGGACCGCGGCGGCAAATTATAGACGCACACAGGCTAGTTGTCCCTATTTTTCGAAGTAACCGAAACATTCACGCAACTCAGAGGATCATCACCAGCTCAATTTCCTGACTAGAAGACACTAAATGAGAATTGTTGCGTGTGTCCCACGAGAATATACTCGTGCAAAACGATTTGTGATAAGAGGAAATATTTCAAACAAAGACCTCACAAAAAAAAAAAACAAAGAAAGAAAGACACCACCAAATGATCACGAAAATTATTATATATAGATAGGTTATCACCCCAAGCCGGAGCAAGTGAAACCACAAAGCAATATTGGCAATTTGGCATTTACAACTAAATATAAGCAGTTAGTTGCCATGGGAAGCCGGATCCGAGTCGTCTCAACCAGCAATGTGCTAGCGGCGGCGGCACGAAGCGGCGATAATCCGGCTCGAAAGATAGAGTTGACTCCATGGGATCTCCAGCTCTTACTAGTGGACCCCATTCAGAAAGGGCTTCTTTTCCACAAGCCCAAAGCTAACATGGATTCGGTCATCCACCACCTCAAAGCCTCTCTTTCATCCACTCTCGATTTCTTCCCACCCCTCGACGGCCGTCTCACCGTCGACGAACACGACGACGATACCTCCTCCGTTTTTGTCCTCTGCAACAATTCCGGAGCATTATTTGTCCACGCCGTAGCAGATGATTTGACCATGTCACATATCCTTCAACCCATCTACACTCCTCGCATCGTCCATTCCTTCTTCCCGCTTAACGGAGTTAAAAACTACGAAGGTACCAGCAAACCACTGCTAGGGGTGCAAGTCACGGAGCTCGTGGACGGTATTTTCATCGGCTGCACTATCAACCACGTGGTTGGCGACGGCACGTCGTTTTGGCATTTCTTCAATTCCTGGTCTGAAATCTCACGTGGTTCAACCGAGTTATCGAAGCCCCCCACGCTGGAGCGTTGGTTTATCGACGGCATTAGTCGTCCTCTACGCATTAGTCTGTCCAAGGCGACGAAGGAGAAGCAGAAGTTGGATGGGTACCTCAACTCGCAGCTGCAGCAAGAGAGGGTGTTTCATTTCTCAAGAGACAAAATAGCAGAACTGAAAGCAAAAGCCAACAAGATGGTATGTTCCGATAAGATATCTTCCCTGCAAGCAACTTTGACACATCTCTGGCGTGCTATAGTTCGGAACCAAGGTACTGACCCAGAAGAAGAGGTCCTTTACAGATTACTGATAGGTATTAGGCCGAGGATGTGTCCACCTTTGCCTCAAACCTATTTTGGAAATGCGGTGCAGGATGGTACCGTGAGCATGAAAGCAGAGGAACTGCTAGCTCGAGAGGGACTTGGTAAGGCTGCTTTGGAGATGAACAGGATGGTTGCTCTGCATACTGAAGAGAAGCTCAAGAGCCACGTCAAGTCTTGGGTCAAAAACCCTAGGCTGCTTACAGAGGATGGCATGGCTGGGGATGCTTTGGTTACGAGTAGTTCCCCGAGGTTTGATGTGTACGGTAATGACTTTGGTTGGGGAAGGCCGGTGGCCGTCCGGAGCGGCGCCGGGAACAAGACGTACGGGAAAATTACTGTTTTTGCTGGAGCAGAGAACGGTAGCATTGACGTGGAAGTTTCCCTTTCTTATGAAACTTTGGAGGCTATGGCAAAGGACATTATGTTTATGGATGCTGTCTCCGTTGCTTCCTATGATTAATTAGTCATTATTAATTAGACTAATTAAAGCTTGTTTATTTTCTTCCTTTTGTTTGAATGCTCTGTGTTTGTTTCGACCATGCAAGAAATCGAAGTTATTATACTGTCCTCCATATCCTTTAATCTACAAAATCAGTACTAATGGTGTGCTTTTTGTCGTTGAAAATGAGTTACTATATGTTTTTGGCGTTGCCTGTTCTTTGACGATGAGACAATCATTGTCGTGAAAAAAATATATTAATGATACAGTAGTTAATCATCATATATAGATAATACTACTAATTTTTATTAAATAACTCGTAAAAATATAAATTTATGAAGTAATTAGGACTCATTAAAAAATTAGGTCATTTTCAATGGATGTAGAGTAATAAAAATTATACTACCCATGGTCCTAAATATAAGACAAAGTTGAATTTTTTTGGGGAGATTAAGAAAGCTAGATAAGTTACTTAATCATATCATATGTTATGTATCCTTAGATTATATATTAATTTATTAGTTAAACTAATTAGTTTGTAGAAAAAAATAAAAATATAAATACTCTAAAGTAATTTAATTAGCATCGTTAATTTCTCCAAAAAAATTAACTTTGTCTTATAATTAGGACCGGAGGGAGCATTGAATAATAGACACAAGTTATTTTATTTTCAATAAATAATAATGAAATTTCCATAAACAATAATCTGTTTTTTAATGGAAAGAATGGTGTATTTTTTGAAAAGACAAGATGGTCACTGTATAATTTTAGACGAGGGGAATCAAGCCTTCTTTTTTGGTGTGGCGACATGCATGGAGAAGCATTCGCCACTATCTATATATATGGGTAAAGTTACAATTTTAACAACAAAATTTTTTGAGAGAAGCATCTAACACCATTAAGTTTTTTTAGATGCTAAAATGTGCATAAACTTTAGAAAATGGTGCAGTTTTAGTACAACCGTTAAGTGGATGCTAACAGACGTTATATAGAACCCACACAATGTACATGTGTCCTTTTTTACTCCATTTGACCGTTTGATTGAACCTCTCTCTCCGTTCGTTCTGCGATTCACTCTTCCTCTCTTGCTCTCCTTCTTATTTCTTTGTTTCCTCCTCTCTTACTTTGTTTCAAAATGCCATTTCCCCTCCATGTTCTTCTTCTTCTTCTATGTCTTCTCTGCCACTTATCCTAAGAGGAACGCCAAAGACTCCTGCGTTCATATTTGAGACTCATCTCTCTCCCCTAACTGCTTCATCTCTTTTTTTTTTTTTTTTCATTTTAATTTCTGGTGGGCTAACTTCTATTTTGATTGATTTTGGTGTCAAATAAAGAAAGGTCCTGGCACCCCTGCCCATTGGATTTGCGATGCTCATAGTTCGATGCTACTGTTATCTACAACAAGGACAAGATTTGGGATGCTTTTGTAATTTTTCTGACTGACCTTAGTGCAAAACACTAATTTAACAACATGATTTTGCATCAGTTACTAGAAGACTAGAAATGATAATTCATGTGACTGAATTTCGCTTCTGTTTTACATGTAACTGACACGGTAATGTATAATATGACATCAATTACCTGAAGATTAGAAGTGATAATTCATGTGACAAATTCACTTCTGTTTTAAGTGTAACTGACATTGTAATGTCCAATATGACATCAATTGTATATTCAACTGATGCCGTAATTAAAATGATATAATAATAATAATTATGGAATCAGTTTAGTAAGCACTAGAAGCCATAATAAATATCAAGTTTAGAATTTAATTATGAAATAAATAAGGGTTAAGGGTCAAAAATACCCATGTGTTTTTACTTAAAGTGCATCCAGCACCATATGCTTTTCAGAGGTTTGAAAGTGCCCATGAACTTTGAAAATAGGGTCATATATGTCATTTCCGTCAAAGTTGGCTGACGGACATTATTAGATATGATGTAAATAGATTTATGCTAGTTGCAAATCGATTTATACCCTTCACACCCAACACTACCTCTTCCTCCGGCATGTTCTAAGCCACCAAGTGTAGTAATGGCTTCTGATGGACATTACTCAATTCACCTCCTCTTGATTGAATAATAGCATCGACACACAGAAGAGTTCATTGTGTGTTGATGCTATTACTCGATTTACCATGGTTATAATTTACTTAATGTTTGAAATTTGATTCATAGTAAAGTTGGAGAGAGAAAAAGAAAGGGAGGGAGGGATGAGATTTTAGAGATGCTGGAACAACTTCTATGAATTATCGAAAATATTTGAGGTTAAGGACGCCTGAATCTTCAGGCAATTATATTTTCCAAGGTAATTAAACTCGGACCGGTCAGTGAACCGGTTAGGGTACTGGGTCAAGGGTCAGTGGGTCAGACCGGAGCTAAACTTGGACCAAACCTGTGAGAAATGAAATATTTTAGGCTAATAGTATGAAATTTTAAAGGAAAAATAAAAAAAAAAGATTTAAAAAAATTAAAAAAATTTGACCCTGACCGGTTTAGTGCCCGGGTCGCCGGTTTTCAGTCCGGTTCAGCCGGTCTGGTCCGGGTCAGATAACCTTGATATTTTCATATCATCCTCTCTGTAATGGCAATGCCAAACGGTGCTTTGGTGATGGTAAATGGCTATATGAACATAGTTGATTCCTTATCCTTACCTTCCAAAACTTGGTTAAAAAACTCACCGATTTTGATATTCTCTTTCTTCCGTAAGGCTATTTTCTCTGAGCTAGATAGCCTCCATCAAGCCGCCTTGAATTTTGCAACTAACAAGTGTTCGGGTAGCATTGGATGCTTCATGATCTTAGCATGTTTTCTATTGTGTGTTGTTGTTGTTGTTGTTGTTGTTCTCTACTTAAATTTCCTGTATTTATAGTTGAGTAGGATATGACTGTTGTGAGTATTTCAACTTATCTGTTGAGTCCCGTTCCTTCGTTCGTCCGTTTGCTTGAATTTGAAAACTAGCCATTACGAACGTTGATACTTCGCTTCTGTAAAGTCAACTTTTGTCTCTTTGCATCATCTCTTTATTGCATTTCTGGAGAAATACATTAAACACTAATATAATGAAGTGTTAGAGTGATTAGAAGAAAGAAGAGTGATTTACTTAATCATTCCATTGATTTTTGAAAGCTTCAGTAAGTTGTTATGTTCTCCTGGAAAGCATTACTCGAGTTGTCACTCGAGTAAGCTTGGGTCATTACTCAAGGTAGCCCTTGAGAAATCTTCTTCAAAATCTGGCCGAGAGCTACTGGATGATTTCTTCTCTGGTTACGCGAGAAATCCCAAAAGTAAGCTTTCAAATAACTTTGTAGATTACTCGAGTAAACCCTTGGAGTAATCCTACATAAATTTTGACAGAGAGAAATCCTTCTCATATTACTCGAGTGATCCCTTGAGTAATTCTTTGAATAACTTTGGAGATTACTCGAGTGATCGTTTCATTTTGATTCAAAACATGGCAAATTATATATCATCGGAAAGATCTCATTGTCTACATTTCAATATAATAAGAATCACGTCCAAACTCATTGTATACAGAAAGTTATGATCCAAAGAGTATATACTATTCTTGACAATGTCTAAAATCACGAGCAGTAACTTCCAGAAGGCATAATTCTTAGTATATAGCTTCAAATGTGACAAATTATATATTCATGGAAAGCTCTTTAAGTCTACTTTCATGTAGCACTGATTTTATAGCAATCCGATGTGTATTTTGAGAGTTATGTCTAAAATACCAAACTTGTCTTGTACTATGACGGTGATTTCAGTGTTAACTTTCAAAGTTGATATCTCTCTCATATTAACTCCTTTGAATGTGATATTTGGTCCAAATGATGCATTAGGAGTCTAGTTTTATATGCTACCAGTTTCAACTCAATTTGACGTGCGGTTAGAGAGATATGCCCAAAATACCAAACCTCTGTCCTGATGTACGAAAATAGAGCACGTCAGAATGCTCATCACTCAAGTGGTTACTCGAATGATCATGTCCATAACTCGAGTAACTACTCGAGTGATGTCCTTTAAAACATGGTAGAGAGCCAAAACTCAAGGGAACGCCTTGGGGAAGTTCCATAACTTCCATATAAGTTATCTTGACTTCGAATTGACCCATTCCGACCTCCATATGATCATAGCACTACTACAGAATATATATTTTACGTCCCTAAAGGACGTCCCTTTTTAAAAAAAGGAGGTAAAAAATAAAGACGGTGGCATTTTTGTAATTATGAGTGAGAACTAAATAGCTTTAAACGTCCCCAATTTAAATAGGGACATCTAAAGTATGACTTTACAAACTTTAGACGTCCCTATTTGAATTAGGGACATCTAAAGTAAAAAAAAAAATTACTTTAGACGTCCCCATATACATTGGGGACGTCTAAAGCTTTAAATTGAGGATGTCTAAAGTAAAAAAAAAATTAAATTAGGGACGTCTAAAGTAAAAAAAATTTTAAAAAAAATAATTGAACAATTTTAGATGTCCCTAAATTAAATCGGGAATGTAAAAAACAATTCAAATTTTTTCTGACAGTCTTTATTTGTCAATTTTATATTACTTTTACACTCATCTTTCCTTTCCCATCACCGCAAACACAATAAGAGACACTACCACCACGCCTTGAGCTCTTGCTTCTTCTTCTTTATATGCTCCTTTTACTCTTGCTTCTTCCTTTCTCTCTCTTTCTTTCACCTCCAGATCTGTAATGCTTTCTTACCTTTTTAATTATTTTATCCTCTTTCTCTTTTTTCTTTGGGTTTTCCTTTTATTTTATCTTCTAACTTGTGTTGTTATGGTTTGTAGATCAGGATTTTGAAACAAGCTTCATGGCTACGTTCCCACTGAGAAAACGAGATTCATCTCTCCCTGTCGCTCTTCTCTATTCATTATTACGAGAAAATGAATTTCAATAACAGAAGGAGATAATTTTTTTGCAACTAATTCCTCTTATTGTTTTTATCTTCTCCCTATGAGATTTTAGCTTTGGAGTTATTATTGTGTATATTTTGATTGTAGATACTAGATATGTAGTTTTATTGACGATGATCTGTAATTTCTGAGTATTGTTTAGTTCAGATCTGTAATATAAACGATTTTTTTTTTTAAAAAAAGCACTTTAGAAGTCCCCATTTTAAAATGGGGACGTCTAAAGTGTCAGTGTAGCACTTTAGACGTCCCTTTTTAAAATGGAGACATCTAAAGTCCAGACTTTAGACGTCCTTTTATCTACGGACGTTATTGTCATTTTTTATTACGTCTCTCACATAGACGTCCCCTTATTTTCATATGTTAAAAAGCCTAAAAAAGGGACGTTAAAAACGTTTTTTGTATTAGTGTAGAAAACATCGGTATCACTTCTAAGAGCTGGAATCTTAATATTCTCATTAAATCTTGCACCTTATTCTTTCTTCAATCTCTTTCTTCTTGTTTTTCCTCTTGATGATCATTCTTCATAACCCAACTTATCATTTCTAAGAGCTTGATCTTGATGTTCTCATTATATCTTGTAAGTTCTTCTTTCTTTAATCTCTTTCTTTATCATTCCCAATATTCAAAATAAATAACTCTTTTCTTTTCTTGATTTCTCCTCTTATTTAATAACAACTATCTTCAATATCTTCTCAATCGTCCTCCATTATGCAACTTGATATCTTCTAATCTTTGCTTGACTAATATATAAGATATTTCACATTAAACACAGTAGTTTAGTCAATATAGGAGATAAATACATTAAGTAAACTTTTTGCTCTCAATATTTAACACTATATTGGACATCATCAAAACTAAGCATATCTAACATTCTCCCCCTCTTTTATGATGACAAATCCTTTATGAAAAATATGTACGAGTTATAAAAGTAAAGTAAGGGCAACATATTTTTCTTGCCTCTTGCCCCCCTATTTGACATCAGGAAAAAATTTGAAGTATAAAGAAGAAAGACTTGTAGAGAAGTAAATATATAAACAAATTAGAAATGTCCTTCTTCTCCAATCAAAATGTGTCAAGAAAGCAGTTCTCTCCCCCGTTTTGAAGGTAATTTGATACAAATGAAAAATGATTTTCATGAAAATAAATTTGAAACAATTTGGAGAGATTTTCAAGAAAACTTTCATAATCAAGGTAAATTAAAGTCAAATATATGAAAAAGTATTCTCAAAATATAAAGATAGGGTTTAGAAATGCTCATGTAGTTTTTGGAAAATGATAAAGCACTCCATAAAATCTGTTACTTCTATGGCAATGCTGGTTCATGATGTTTTGTTCTGTACAACTTTGACGTATATGTTCATGTTGTTACCAGGATTTTTCAATTGAGTTGAGCTTCTGTTCAGCATGCTCAATGCTCATTTGTATTGGCATATGTGTTTGTTGCTCTAAATGTTGCAGCTAATATATTTTCCTTGATTGAGCATTAAAAACATCCTCAAAGTTGATAGAGTCTGTAATACCCCGACTTTTGAGACTTAAGCTTAGAGAATAAACCTGATATTAGTGGATTGCTAAGCCCCGATTTAGCAAGATCTCAAATTCTGATTAAGGGTTAATGACTCCAAAAGTGGATGTGGTTAGTGATAAATAACCCTTTTGGAGAAATAATGTAATTTGGCACTCGAATATGATTCGTGTGTGTTGTGAGCAGCGCCAAAACCCTGTATCTGAGTTCAATTGTGGATTAACATCCAAATTAACTTAGAATAAAGGGAAGAATTGAATGGGGTATTGTGTTGGAAATGGTGTCATAGTGTGTTTTGATGTCATTAAAATTGGTTTGGAACTTTGGAATGGAAAAGTTGCAATGTTAGGTTTTGAAATGTGAATTGTGTTGATATGTTGAGATTGTTGTGAAAACATGTCAATGTGATGTGAATTTGATTGATTTGGTGTTTCCAATAGATTCCTTGTGAAAATATATGTGGGAATGATGTTTGGAATGAAAATGGGACCATTGGAAGCAAAGATGCAAAATTTGGAATTCTGTCTAGTGAAACTCTATTTTGGGCAGTCAGTTTGTGTGAATGTTTTGAATGACCAAATGGTGTCTAAAAATTATGAAACTTTTTAGTCTTAAATTTCACATCCCAAGCTTAAAAATGGACATACAATCAGTGCCATTTTGTTTTGTGAGCTAGGAGATATGACAGTCCAAAGTTTGGGATGGAAACTGAACTCTGTTTTGGGGCAGCGATGAGTTTTATGTAATTCTTGAATTTTGTGGTAATTTTGGGTATTGTCCCATATTTTTCCTATAACTAGGACTTAAATACCTTTCATTTGGCTTTAGAATCACCTCATTTTGATTTTTCTAGAATTAGTTATGATTTTTCAAAGTTTAGGTAGAAAATCCGAAAATGGGAATTATGACATCATCAAAATAAAAGATGACATCAGCATGGAATTAAATATTTTCTCATCATCTTTAGCTCTCATTTCTCACGTGCTAAACCAGCTGAAACTAGTGAGAGAAATTTGAGAGCTCTTAGAGAGAGAAAGAGGAGAAATCTCACAAGGTAAGCCGATTTCTCCGATGATCTAGCTCCTAACGCGTATAACCTTGCTCCTAAGCTTCTCTTTCATGTTTTTTAAGGTGTTGGAAGCTCAATTTTCATGGTTAAGAAGGGCTAGGGTTTCAGCCACTCTTGAGAAAAGCTAGTGGGAGCTTGAGGTAACTTCCAAACTCTTGTGTATTGACTATTATGGCTGATGTGGACAATTTAATCGGTGAAATTTCGCCGGATTGTCATTGGTTTCAAAAATGGAAAATGGGTGTGTGGGGATGTTATGCTACCCAAATTGGTACTAAATGGTAGTTGTAACCTAATGGAATAGTCAATAAAGTGGTTAGGAGTAGAAAGGAACGCGTTTACGGAGTTGAAACCGAAAAACCCCAATTTTTCCCAGAATACTTGAGAATTTTGGCCAGCTCTAGAAATAGGTCTTAGAGTTGAATTTTTGATGATTTGATGATTCCATTGAGTTCAGGAGTGAAATTTAGGTGGGGTTACAGTTGGACACTTTTTCGGAAAAAGGCTGAAAAAGCATAATTCCTTTAAGTGGGGCTGCTAAGGGTAATTTTGTAATTGACATTGAATTTTATAATTTCAAGTTCGGAAATGGATTCCTTGGGCAGAAATATGTTAGAATAGCCAATGTCAAAATTTCGGGAAAAGTACAGCCAGACCGGGTACGGTGGGGCCAGGCCGGGTCCCTAGGGGCATTTTAATAAATTTTAAATATAGCCTCATATAACCCCAGAAATACTATGGAAGTTTCTAAATAGTACATTTGACATTGTAGGATCAAACATTAAGCCCCGAGCTGTTTGCACGTAGATTGAGGCACACGTTTCGAGGCATAAAAGGGTTAAGGTAGGGAACTTATCTCTCCTGCATGCTCTGATAATTGTATTAATGTGTTGATGCATGTTATTGCTTTGCTTGATTATGTGGAACATGTATGAATGATTTGAAGCTATGTTTCAATATATACTATGTCCATATGTATATCGTTCGAAGCATTAAACATATAGATTTGTCATTGTATGTGTGCATGAGTTATGTGATGCAAGCATGTCATGCGCTTGTATATTGATAGTGTTTTCCTACTGAGATTCTCTCAAATCTCACCCTCTCCTACCAACAATTTAGACAGGGCAAGTGGCTCGTGGAGGGAGCGGTTAGGCTTCGAGATGAGAGTTGGTAGTTGGTTATCAATGAGTTGTGTAGACTGTATATGATTCGGTTGAATATAGGGTTATGAATTTGAGATGAGATTGTGTAATCCCCATTTGAAGAATTGTAATGGGCAATTGTGCCCTGTGTATCTTTAGCGAAGGTATGTACCCGGAATTGCCGGGATGATTATGTTGTGCACTTTGATATTTATATGAATGTGATTTATCTTTGCGTAGTAATTGTATTCGAAATATGAATATGAGACCAAGTTTATAAATGATTTCGAAAGGTATTTGTGAAAACCCCGTCATGTGATAGGTTAGTAAATGTTATTTGATTATTATTGGTCTCTATTTCATTTTAATTGCGTATTTCGGATATAATTACGGAAGGGGTTACAAAGTCTTCTTGCAATATGTTGAGGAATGCTAATGCACAAAACAAATTCTCCTGTCATAAATTTAAATCTTTATTTACAAAGAGAATTATTAGTTCAATCAAGTAACAAAAGGTTCCTTTCCATATGATATGTTAAAATTATGATTGTGAAAAGAAAATATAAGTAACTCATCATCAAAACTAATTAAAAGATAATGAATTCATATGAGTATGTTAAAAGGATTTTCTTTAAATAAAGGAGATAAGCTTTTAAGATATAAAACACATGTGAATGTGAAGCTCCCCCTTAATGAATACATGGTTTTAAAAATCATTATGAGGAATAAATAATACCTTTTCATGATTTAAAAAACTATTTAGAAACTTTGTAGATAAAATGAGTATGAAAATCCAAAGATTTAGAGAGAAATCAGGTTTTGAAAATGATGATGCAATTCAGGGTTTTAAGAGATATAGCCCAGGCCAATATCACTTGAGTGGTCACTTCAATGATCCTACTCAACCATCACTCGAATACTCACTCAAGTGATGTAATGCAGAGAATTTAATACAATACCTCACTCAAGTAATATCATAATCACTCGAGCCATAATCCTCTGAAGTCCATTGGTGATTCATTGGATACGCACTGTCTGATGATATGATCAGTACTAAGAGATTCTGAAGTGTAATCTTCTGTGAGCACTTTAGGATACCAAGATGAGCTAGGAATAAGGCCTTGAAGTTCTGGTTGATCAAGTTACAGAGTTGCCTAATCTTGCCATTCACAAAAGTAATGAACTCAGCATTGTTTGTAGCAAGCTCTATGTGATTGTTGAGCTCCTCTCTCAGATAGCCTTGGACAGATAGACTAAAGAATGAAGGACCAAGAAGACCAGCTCTAGCAAAGTGTTGTCTCTCATTTATTCTTGAAGTCTTAGCTTTCATCCTCTACGCTTCTTGTGTTAACTTGGAGTGAGATTCAGACTTACTTAGAGTAATTGCGAATTACTTGAAGATCTACTTAAAGTAATTGTCGATTAGTTAAAGGTTTACTTGAAGTAATTGTAGATTACTTGAAGTAATTTCAAATTACTTGAAGTCCTGTTGAAGTGTATATATACCTCTTATTTTATGAAAGACATGACCTCTCCAGTGTTCCTTTCCTTCTTACTAATAATATAGGCCACTGTATGATAATTCTTCTCAATGATGTGAGTGAAGATTAGACATAGAACTAGGATGGTAGTTGAGAATCCTTATAGGCTCATTAAGCTTGATGATTCTGTGCATCTCAGCATCTTCCTTTGAACATCTCTATCGACTCCATATCACAGTGAAAATGTCTGATCACCTTGGAACGATAAGGAAGGTGGATAGGCAACAAAGATTCATATTGGCTAGGCATGTTCTTGGTCTTGAGCTGCTTTAAGATAAATCTCATCTAGGTTTACTTAAGAAATTTTCTTCCTCTTTCTCTTTCTCTGACTGCACCACTAACTAGTTACTTGCTAATAAAGGGTGTCACTTGATTGATTACTTGAGTGACACCATAGATTTAGCTTCTGCTCACACTGCAACACTACCAGTCACACCTCCTCTGTCAGCCTCTGATCTTTGTATCTAAAAGTAGAGCATTTTGATCAATTCTTGCAAAAGTATAAGTATATGCTCTTTGGTACCTAACTTTCTCTTGGGTCTATATAGTATTAGACATCATAACTTTTAGGCTCTTATACAATTGAATCATATAATATTTGAGCAAAGAGTATTATAATCAACAAAGACCAGAATATAATTTTACCCAAAAATAATTGAATCATAAAGGGTAACAGACAAATAATATCAAGAATGACGATTTTCAAAGATTAATGACAATTTGTAAATACACTTTATAAAAAATATGTCATTGATAAGATTTTCATGCAATCAATGTAAGTCAGATCAAAGAAAGTTGAAAATCTATTTATAATGACCAACTATTATGAAATGATAAATCATGAATGAAATCAAATTTTTCAAGAATGATCATGAGATATGCAAATTGTTTCAAATCTCATATGTAATTTCAAATCATAACAATGCATTATAAAATTAAAATTTTGAATATATGCAAAACTCATCTTTAAAACACGTTTATAATCAATGTTCATATTGAAAATGGTGGAAGTCAATAGTTATAAAATATGTATCAGAAAGCTTCACTTAAGAGTTCAATTAAGATAACATGTTAATCATAAGAGTTAACATGTTGGAGAATTTTCTCAGGTGTTAAAGTCATATGAATAAAAAGTATTAGCTCGATAGATAAATATGAGCATCATGACTTTGCTATTGATTCATAAACTATCTTGACACTTAGAGTTGTATTATGAAAGATATGAATATTCAGTTCAAGGGTTCAGATACATGACACTGGTTACTCAAAGATAGATCATATCAATGATTAATGTATTTGAGTAACAAAATGAGTACAAATGAATTATGAATGATTAAGCACATACTCATTGGTTCAAATGACTAGAGTACTAAAATATTATCCTAGAAAGTTATTCCACTATAATGGTTAATGCATTAAGATTTAATGCACTAATGAACATTCATAAAACTTGGAATAACATGGCCAACCAAAGATTTATACATTAGGCATAAGGCTTTCACGTATTGAATTATTTTCTATGAAATATACTTGAAACTCATATAGATAGAACTTGTTAGACATAAGGTCTAACTTATTAGAAAATAATGGTTGAGGAGTTCAAGCAATAACAGGTTTAAAATCAAGAAATAATATGTGAATGATGGGGAAAACTCTAGTGGATGGATTTGAAGCATTTTTTACTTTCAGTATACATAAATATTAACTTTCAATTTTGAAACCGATTTAAATGCAAACAAGATATGAATAATTTTTAAATAATGTGTGTGAACACCCTATTTTATCCGGGCCCGGTAAAAAATACAAAAATAATTGATGATAATTGGTGTCTAAATTGACAATCATCATTTAAAGAAAAAAATAAAAAATGAAAATAATAAAAATTAAGAAAATCCTCCTATTGATAATTATCGCTGTCCAAATTGGCGATCATCATTAAAAAGAAAAAAAAATTAAAATAAATCCCCTCATTGATGATTGACATTGTCATTCATTAAGGGAAAATAATAAATAAAAAAGCGAAAAATAAAAAATAAAAAAAAAATCTCATTTATGTTGATAGGTTTAAATTAGGAAACTACTTGTGGGGAGAATGAGAGAAACAAACATAATAAAAAAATTAAAATAAGAAAAAAAAAATCCTCCTATTGATGATGATCGGTGTCCAAATTGGTAATCATCATTGAAAGGGAAAAAATTAAAAAAAAATTAAAATTAAAACAAATCCCCTCATTGATGATGATTGGCATTGTCATTCATTAAGGGAAAATAATAAATAAAAAACAAAAAAAATTAAAAAAAATATCATTTATGTTGATAGGTTTAAATTAGGAAATTACTTGTTGTGAGAATAAACAAAAAAATTGGTGATTAGGCCAAGTTAGGAAGTTTTATTAATAGAAAATACAAAAAAAAAACAAAAATTAAAAAAAAAATCTCCATTGATGGTGATTGGGTCAAGTTAAGTAGTTCTTAATATAAAATACAAAAAAAAATCAAAAATGAAAATTCAAAAAAAAGAAGGAACATTTATGAAGAAAACCCTATCTTGAGACTATAAATAAAGGAGCAAGGTTGAAGCAAGAAAAGGAAAAATTAGGAGAGCAAAGACACAAGAATTTGAGGAGATGTTTTAGAGGAAAGGGCAGCAAGAGAGAAAGAGGTACGTCGTGGTTTCTTTTATTTGTTCTATTATGAATATAGGTACTAACTCCATGGCGTGCTTTCTCACTTTCTTGGATATTCTTTTAAGATGACCATGCATTTGCCATCTTGTCTTTCCTTGCCTCACGAATCTCTCTCATCATTCTTTAGCTTTGTGAATAACATGATTATAGTGTGATCAATGTCATTTCATTTTAGACTCTCTTGCCACTTTACTTGTTTTTATATATCTAATCGTCTTTATTGTGCATTTAACAAAAGTGGTAGTGTTTGGGAGAAAGGGGCTTATAGGGAAGAGGTTCACAAAGATGAAACATGCTTTACTCCTTGTGATTGTTATGCTTACAACTTTCATTGCTTCTACACTAAACAATGAAATTGTGAAGCTTCATGATGGGAATGTTAGGAGTTGTATGCATTATCTTGTTTTGCTTTACCTTGATGATAATATCTAGTTCAATGGTTGCAAGTGTTGATGGCATGTTACTAAATTAGCCTGCTTCCAAGAACAAAAGGTATGCATAAGTCTTCTCATCTTTAACTTCCCACTCTTTTAACTTGTATCGTTTTCTTCTTCTTCTTTTTTCTTTATCCCTTTCGTAGGTTCTTTTTCAAAAAAGAAAAAATATTTTAACACATTTTTATAAATGAAAATAAAATGGAAAAATTCTCTTTCATGAAAAAAAATTGCTTTCATAAATAAAAAACATAATCCAAATAAAAATCATTTTCTCAAATAAATTAAATAAACATTTTTCTAAAAAACACCAATTAAGTGACATGTTTTTCTACCCCCGAACTACGTGGGCTTTGATCCCTCTAAAGGGTACATAGGCCCTAGGTCCCCTTCCTAGTTCAAGTCCAACTTTGTAAATAAATATATTTTTCCTTATTTTCCTTTTGTGAATAAATGTTCATTTTTTTTCTTTATTTTTTATTTCATTTATTTTTTTAAATATTATTTTTAATTTGGGTAATTATATATAATAAAATTAAATGCCATATTTATTTTTAAATAATTAACTTAGGTAACCATTCTTATGAATGGGTGTTGTGGGGTGTCTAACATCTTCCCCATACACAAACGACTCCCGAACCCTAAATAATTTTTGTAAACCAGTTTCATTTTTTAAAAAAGGTTCCCAAAATTATCCTTTTTCAAAAATTTTGGCGGTAGCTCCTTATTTTCCAAATTTTGGGCGTTATAATGTGTCTGCATTTTTATAAACAAGATGAATTGGAATCTAAGTACATTTTTGAAATGTACATTTTAAAACTCAAATACACAATTTCACTTTAAGTCCATTTAGCAATCTAAAAACAATTTGAAAACCATAAATGATTGATTGCTAATGGTATGCAATAATGAGCAATTTATTCATTACACAAATAAATAATTTATATAAGCACAATATCTGGTAAGAATAAAGAAGATAATACTGTACTCAAGAAATCTTATAATTACTTGAGAAATTATCCTTTAAAGTTCATTTGTGCATAATTCCTTGACTTTTGGCTTACAATCTTCCAGTTGGTCTTATCACTTGAACATTTACTCCCAGTTATTATGCGGTGATGATGACCACTTGATTGGTTACTCGAGTGATGCTTCACTGTGCATCTTTTCTTGCTTCATTGCTAGCTAGGCACTTGTAGTGTTGCCTCAAGTAATGCCTCCTTTTGTTTACACATTTAAAATGTAGCTTCAAAGTCCAACTTCACCAAGATTTGAGTTAAATTCTATATAGTCATAATCTTGAGATGAAGCTCTTCTTTTCTTCTTTCTACAAAACCATATAGATCTTTTTTCTTCCATTGGTATCCAGTTTTACTTGGATTCACTCATGGTTAGCTTATAGGAATCATAATTCACATGCTCTAAGAATATAGTCAATTCGAAGAAATTGAGCATAATGAATTAAACATGACTTTATGCATAAAAATATTTTCTCTTGAAATATGTGTATATACATAAAGTGTTAAGATATTGAACATTGCGATTCTTTATGAATAAATTTTCTAAAGATTGTGAAAACATATGTGCAATACTCATTCCTAAGTTAATAAGGTATAAACCTCAATAAATATTACAAACAATAGTATAGGAGGTTTTATCATTGTGTACCTTTGCCTTAGATACTTGAAGAATTGCTTTTGCTTACCCACTGCATCTTTCTATGATGTTGATACTTTGAATATTTTGTTTTGGGTGCTAGAAACCTTCTCTCAAATTATGTAGACTCTAAGAGTCTTCTACTTGATGCTTGAGAAATCCTCCTTTTCTTGTTCTCCTCATTGTAGTTAAATGGTACTCTATGGTAGCTCTTCCTTAAGGTGGATCATACTCCTTTTATCCATTGCTTATCTTCATAATCACATTGTGTAGTTCTAGCAATGGGTGCTCCGAGAGTTCTACTTTTCGATATAGATGAAATGAACCTCTTTATTGGTGTGTGAGAAACTCTTGGTTTCTTCTTCATCATCTTCGTACCCTTATGTCCATTCTTCTTATATTCAATCTGCATACATAAAGTACTGGATGGACATTTTGGTACCCACATATACTTGGATCCTTGATTGTTAACATTAGACATTACTTATCTTTTCAGAACCCAAACATATTTATTTCTCACTTTAGAATTTCTTCTAATATAGCATGTGTGAGAAATATGACCTGATTTACCACAATAATTGTAAATAATATGACGATATGTATTATGAGATTCTATGCAAGTATTGTATTGATCAAGAAAAGACAATTTTGAATGATCAGTTTGCCTAAGTTCTTTCTTCCCGCATGAATTTCCAACATGATTGAAAATCTTTTTGTTTTTCTCAATAGAATCAATAATTGGTTGAAAAACAATTTTATGCAAACTTTGAAAATCAGTTTTAAGAAAATCACAAGAAGAATTGTAACTTTTTAGCTTAAGTTTATCTTGAGCTCTGGAGAGTGAATTTTTTTGTCCGTTCATAATGAGCTCTTTTCGGGAATCCTCTTCTTCTTGTCTATCCATGTTGACTGTAAGGAAGTGTTCTATGATTTCTTCTTCTTCATTATCAACTTCCAATTGTTCATGCACCGTAGATGCACAGCTTATAGTTTCACATGAACTGCCAATACTTTCAACTTCAACATATTTGTTAGAAGTATACATAGAATCAAGAGTATTCCAAATATCTGTAGAAGTAGAGCAAAATCTAATTTTTCTCAAAATCATTTTCAGTTAAAGCACTATACAAAATTTTTATTGCTCTAATGTTCAACATAAACATTTTCTTTTCTCTTTCTGTCCAATCCTTTCTTGGTTTGAAATCAAAGACATTTGTGAAAACATCCCACATATCATAATCAAAGCATTTTATAAAAGATGTCATTCTAACTTTCCAAAACAAAAAATCAATATCTTTCAAAATAGGTGAAATTGTATAGTCAAAACCTTCTGAAAACGAGTAACAACCATACTTAGCCATTGTATGCTCTTGAGACGGTTAAGTCTTTTAAATAAGAGTGTAACTCTGATACCAAATATTAGAACCGGCTACCATCCAACAGGGGGTGAATTGGGTATAAGATAAAAACTTAAAAACTTTGCAAATCTTTTCGTATCTTAGTGGAAGCAGTAAATATGAATGTAATGAATCATAAATCACATTTAGATATTTAAATGATATATGCTGGAAATATAAAAGCTTAGGGAAGAGAATATGCAAACTGTGATTTATCCTGGTTTGATCCAATCCACGATGATCTACGTCAAGTACCCAAGCTCCTTCTGATATTTTCAATCCAATATCTTCCTCAAGTTTAAATGGGTACTTGAGAACCGCTACAATCCCATAAGTTTAATCGAGCACTTGTGAAGCCTTTTACAAATCTCTCACCGAGTTACTCCCCCTTATAGCAAGTCTTACGAGCAAAGCAATCCCGAATACCTTTCTCTCCTGCTTACTCGTGCAAGTCTTATGAGCAGCAACGTTCTCGCCTGCTTACGCCCCTATAAGTCTCACGAGCAACAACGTTCTCTACTGTTTGTACCTTGTAAGTCTTACGAGCATAAAGTCTTACCAGCAATTCTTTCTACAGATTCTTCCGTAAGGAAATCAACACTCTCAAGGTCCCTCTACTTGAGATCAATTCAGAAATACAGTTGAAAGTGTTTACAGACTCTCTCACAAAGTAGATATAATGCTTACTGAAGTACAATACAAATAATCTCTCTCTCTAAGGAAAATAATATCGAAGGTAGATAAACAGAGATTATTCAGGTAGGAGTAGATGCTTCGTGATCTTAGCATGTTTTCTGTTGTGTGTTCTCATTGTTGTTGTTCTATACTTGAATCTCCTGTATTTATAATTGAGTAGGATATGACCGTTGTGAGTATTTCAACTTATCCATTAAGCCTCGTTGCTTCGTTCGTCCGTTTGCTTGAATTTGAAAATTAGCCATTACGAACGTTGACGCTTCGCTTCCGTAAAGTCAACTTTTGTCTCTTCGCATCATCTCTTTATTGCATTCCTGGAGAAATACATTAAACACTAATACAATGAAGTGTTAGAGTGATTTACACAATCATTCTATTGATTTTTAAGCTTCAGTACGCTGTTTTATTCTCCTGGGAAGCATTACTTGAGTGGTCACTCGAGTAAGCTTCGGTCATTACTCGAGGCAGCCCTCGAGAAATCCTCTTTAAAATCTGGCCGAGAGCTACTGGATGATTTCTTCTCTGGTTATTTGAGTAATCCCTCAAGTAAAATTTCAAATAAATTTATAGATTACTCGAGTAAACCCTTCGAGTAATCCTATGCAAATTTTGACAGAAAGCAATCATTCTCATATTACTCGAGTGATCCCTCGAGTAATTCTTCAAATAACTTTGGAGATTACTCGAGTGATCTCTTCATTTTGATCCAAAACATAGAAAATTATATATCATCGGAAAGCTCTCATCATATACATTCCAATGCAATAAGAATCAAGTCTAAACCCATTATATATAAAAAGTTATTATACAAAGAGTATATACTATTCCTGACAATGTCTGAAATCACAAGCAGTAACTTCCAGAAAGCATAATTCTTAGTATATAGCTTCAAATGTGATGAATTATATATCCATGGAAAGCGCTTTGAGTCTACTTTCATATGGCATTGTTTTGTTGCAATCCAATGTGTATTTTGAGAGTTATGTCTAAAATACCAAACTTGTCTTATACTGTGACGGTGATTTCAGTGTTAACTTTCAAAGTTGATATCTCTCTCATATGAACTCCTTTGAATGTGATATTTGATCCAAATGACGCATTAGGAGTCTAGTTTCATATACCACCAGTTTCAGCTCAATCCAATGTGTGGTTAGAGAGATATGCCCAAAATATCAAACCTCTATCCTGCAGCACGAAAACAGGGCACGTCAAAATGCTCATCACTCGAGTGGTTACTCGAGTGATCATGTCCATTAGTCAAGTAACCACACAAGTAATGTCCTTTAAAACATGATAGAAAGCCAAAACTCAAGGGAACGCCTTGGGGAAGTTCCATAACTTCCATATAAGTTATCTTGGCTTCGAATTGACCCATTCCGACCTCCATATGATCATAGAAACCTCCGGTATCACTTTTAAGAGCTTGAATCTTGATATTCTTATTAGATCTTGCACCTTATTCTTTCTTCAATCTCTTTCTTCTTGTTTTTCCTCTTGATGATCATTCTTCATAACCCAACTTATCATTTCTAAGAGCTTGATCTTGATGTTCTCATTAGATCTTGTAAGTTCTTCTTTCTTTAATCTCTTTCTTTATTATTCCCAATATTCAAACTAAATAACTCTTTTCTTTTTTTGATTTCTCCTCATATTTAATAACATCTGTCTTCAATATCTTCTCAATCTTCCTCCATTATACAACTTGATATCTTCTAATCTTTACTTGACTAATCTATGAGATATTTCACATTAAACACAATAGTTTAGTCAATATAGGAGATAAATACATTAAGTAAACCTTTTGCTCTCAATATTTAACATTTATATTTGACATCATCAAAACTAAGCATATCTAATAGTGTTGGTCTCTAATTAATAATAATCTTTGTACTTTGATTGATTATAATTAGCGTAGAATTAATTAGATCCATCTTATTTGTAATATTCATGACTTAATTAGAGATCATATTATACGGGACATGTGATCCAATTAGTTATGTAATATTATTTTATCAAATTATGTATTTTTTTATTGTCAAATTTCTCAACTTTAACTTTTATAAATTTTTTATAATTTTTAATTTAATTTCTCTCTAAGCATTATCTCAAAAGCCACTTATGTTAAAGCTAATCCAAATAAGTTCTACTTTTGTAAAAGTCACTTATACAACCACCAATCTAAACATAAATCACATTACATAATCTGACTTTTACCCAAAAGTAAGATTATAAAAAGTCAGATTGAAAAAAGCCATTTTTATAATCGTTATTCTAAACACACACTATGTCTTGTGAGTTGTGATATCATGATTATTTCAATGCCAATGTAAACAAGATTCACTCAGTATGCATAGAAAATCAGCCTTCTAAAAGAGTCTATAGATTACTTCTCTGTTTCATTTAAATCTAATTATATATGTAAATGCACACCATTTTTTTTAATATTTTCAACTTCCTATATTATGTAAATCAATTTACAACTGGTATAAATCAATTTACATCATATCTGATAACGTCCGTCAACCAACTTTGACGGAAATGGCACATTTAACCCTATTTTCAAAGTTCATTGGCACTTTCGAACCTCTGAAAAGCATATGGTGCTGGATGCACTTTGAGTAAAAACACATGGATATCTTTGACCCTTAACCCAATAAATAAATTTGAAATATCATGTCATAATTATAATTAAATACTATAAATAATTTTAAAAAATGATTTTCCCCAAAAATATAATTATATTAAATTTATATTATAAATGACTTTTTTTAAGTAGGTCATTTATAGCTTAAGACCATCTAGTAGAGATTAGTGAATTTTTTTTAACTACTAAATTAAACCTAGTTAATTATAAAAAAATGGATGATCAATTTATGGGTGGAACTTGACCTATAATTTATAATATATTTACCAAGCTTACTTATAGCATCGGGTCCTATAGGAACCCAAGGCCTTAATTATAACCCACTTGGCTCTAAAGAAGTCTTAGAAGTATGTTAACTATTTTTTTTTTAAAAAAAAGGAAATATTGTGTCGGTTCCCACTTCACCCAACACCCTAATGCCTTCAACAAAAACCTCCACTGCTCTACTAACTTTACGGCTTCTCTATATGAATTTCACTTTAGCTCTGCTAACTTCGCAACTTCCCTTCATCGTTGTTGATGTTGTGACTCCCAGATAGAGCTTCAATGGAATTCTTATTTGCTAAAATCACCGCTCATCTCACCATTGTCTTCAGTGCCAGAATCAACCTTAATCAAAGAGCTTTATTGGCCTGTTATCTGTGTTGTTGGTATCGCCGCCGTTCATTTTTTGTGTCATTGTCGTAGGTTTTTCTTCTAATTATTGTAGGAGTCTTTAGCGTGAACTCATTCAATCTGAAGTTTTCACTGTGCTTTTGTGGGTCTTGATCTTCCTCCAAATTCCAAGGTCGTAGGGGCCTAGTGAGTTCTACAATAATGGCTTTTTTGTTGTATGATTTTTTTGTTATTCTAATTTTATGTTCTACTATGGCTAGTACAAATCTAGGTTTGTGTTGAAACAATGAAATCTAGTTATGTATTAGTTCAATGCTGAATTTTGCTTGAATTTTTGGGATGAAAGAGAGGAAGCAATATATTGTTGTAATTATAGAGATAGAAGCTGGACACTAGTGCATTGACTTTAGTAACTGCTTTGGAGTTGCTTGGATTGTGCACCCTGGTTTCCCTTTTATTTCTTGTGTTTTTATGTTGGCTGGTTTTGTTGTTCTTTTTTTGAGACTTTGTTTCGATTTATTTGTTTTGAATCCCGCCGCCATCCTTTTCCTTCCCATCCGCTTCATATGCTTTTTTTAATCTGAGCCGTTGGATTAAGATATCTCAACGGTCCAAATTTTTCTTTTATTATAAAAATAATATTTTTATAATTTATTAAATATGGACCGTTGAGATCTTAATCCAATAGCCCAGATTAAGAAAATGACCGAAAGAGGATGAAAAGAAAAGGATGACAGCAGGATCCGTTTGTTTGGGTGTTTGGTGGTGATGTTACTAAACTTGGTTTTGCTTGTGCTTGATGATTAATAGAATTATACAATTTAATAGCATTGCATAGCATTGGGTCATTGCTTAGTTTGTGCATTGCATTGCATACAGTTTTGAGTCTTAGTTTGTGCATACTTTAGCTTTCTTACCATTTAGTTTTTGTTTACATAGAAACATTTTCCAGAAAATCACACAAATTTTTTGTATGTTCTTCTCGTTTTGCATACATATCATTGCATATCATTGGGTCATTATGCTTAGTTTGATAGAGCTGCTTGATTGCTTAGTGCCATCATTGAATTCTCAATATGTTGTTAAGACTTTCTTTCATTGCAGATTTGTATTGAAATATAGTGTTTGAAATTGTTGATAATACACTGCTATGATAAGCTCTCTTGCTGTCACTAAAATATTACACTTTGAGTTAATAGTTGCTGAACTTGCTTGTCATTAAAGGCTCTATGTTGTTAAAATAATCACTATTATTTGCTGCACAAATCATTCTAGTTGTCTTGGATCAAAATCAATTATGGCTACTAGTCTTCTATAAAATTAGAGCCAGAAAAAATGTCATGGTTGGAGGGTTTTGTGGGAGAGAGTGACCTAGAGGTGGGGGGTGGGACGACCCTACCTTCCTGCATGGCCCTCCACATTACATCACTATTAATTAATTCCTTACCATTGGATGATTCTCATGCAAAGATAATTGTTGGTTGGCCAAGACACAAGACACAACAATTGAAGACGCATTGGAGGTGTTGTTTTATTTAGGTAATTTCAAAATATCCATTCTCTTTCTTAACATTAAACTATTGTAAAAGCATATATTATTATTTGTTAATGTTTGGATTGTAGTTGGTTTGAAAGTTATAAAGTTTGTATGAAGTTATACACATTGCTCTTCATTTAATATTGATGTGAAATATCATTGATATTTGTTAGAATTTATTTGATTAATCTGTCATATTACCCATTTTTCAATTAGATAATTATGGCTCGTAGTTGGATTGATGCTCTAAGAACAAGTGATGAATATGAGCGTAGGGTGGATCAATTTTTAGAATTTGTAAAAAACAATGTCTCTAATAATAATAATAAATTGTTATATTGTCCTTACGTCAAATGTTTGAATGGATTACAAAAATATGTTATAGAAATAAAAGATTATCTAATTTGTTTTGGGTTCTACAAAGCATATACACATTGGGCATTATATGTTTAAATTCTAAGAGAGCATTACAAACATGCCATAGAAAACCACTCAACGGAAGAGTTAGAACTCAATTAAACCTGCCCCAGCTATCTTAAGTTTAACAATAATGATCGAAGTCATTACTCCTTCCGGTCCTATTATAAGATAAAATTGATTTTTTTAGAGAAATAAAAGAAGCTAATTAAATTACTTTAAAATATTTATTTTTTTAAATTTTTTTCTCTAAACTAATTAATTTGACTAATAAATTGATATATAATCTAAGGATAATAAAAATATAAATACTCTAAAGTAATTTAATTGGCTTCCTTAATTTCTCCAAAAAAAAAAAATCAACCTTATCTTATAATTAAAACCGGAGGGAGTATCATTTAAACAATCAAAATCTCCAAACCAGGTCGTGCCGCCCACCCCCAGTGATCATACAAGATTGAACTATTGGAGCTGAGAACGCCCCAGAATGCTCTTGACCATTAAACTTGGGAATTGGTCACAGAATTCAGGGCATTTTAATTCAGACAGTTTATTTATAACTTTCACATGGGTTAGTTTGGCGAGTTCAGCAAGCGTAAATATGAAAATGAATTGTTTATAAGGTTACCAACAGCAGAAACAATGGCACGGCCTCTACAAAAAGAACATTGCTTTCCGCTATTAATTAGATTGCTTCCTCAACCTGAGAAAGAATAACAAAAGAATTAAATCCTCCCTCCCTGCTAAATCTAAATATAACATAAATTTGATGTTTTTGGAGATATTAAGAAAGTTAATTAAATTATTTTTAAATATTTATATTTATCTTTTTTCTTTAAATTAGTTTGCCTAAATATATAATCTAAAGGTACACAACATATAATATAATTAATTAACTTATTTAATTTTTTTAATCTCTAAAAAAATAACTTTAACTTATATTTAAGACTGGAGGAAGTAATAAATATTGACTTTTTTTTATAAAAATCCTCAAATTAAGCAAGCTTCATCGCCCGACCACTTGACGGAGCGCCGTCATCTTTTCTGGACCCAATTGCCTCGAGCTGGCGAGCCCAAGGCATTGATAACTTCAACATTGACTTTTTGCACGATGACCGACCCGAAATAGATTCTTGCCACTCTTCGGGCAAGTAGGGGCGACTAATCTTATCAGTTAATGGATATTGGGTGTGTTTGGATTGGTAACTAGATAAATGATTTATTTTTATTTAGATTTATAGAATCTTAAAATTAGAAAAAAGTTAGATTGGATAAAATGATGAGTGTTTGGATTGACGATTTGATAAGCAATTTATGTAAAAGTGAATGATGTTTGGTTTGGCTTTTGTATAAGTGACTTTTGTATTATTTAAGAAAAAAAAAATTGTAAAAATTATGAAAAATTAAAAAATGGAGGGATAATTGTGAAAAAAATACCTCATTGACAACTTAATTGCCAAATAGGACCTGGGAAGATATCTACACACAGAGGGATTTTTTCACAATTTTCTCAAAAATTAAGTTTGAAAATTTGGCAATGATACAATTTTAAATAAAATTATATCAAACTCTAATTTAAATTGGTACACTCCAAAAGTCTTTTTTGTTGTGCACCTCAAGCTTAAATTTTATAAATTATATCAAACTCTAATTTAAATATTAAATCCTAACTTATATTTTCACATAGCTCAAAATCTAACAAAATAAACCAATTAAAACCTCAATAATACCTCCAATAATCCAAATAAATTATTTAAACTAAATTTAATGAGTAAAAACACTATATAGAAACTAATTTATAACATGTTTATAAAAAAAATTGATTATAAAATTATAAAATAACTAAATAATAAATCTAAACTGATTAAAATTAATTATTAATTATTCTCTACATTTCTACAATCATATATTAACAAAACTCAAAACTTGCTTAAACTTTTATTCCAAAATATTCTCTAATTAGCAGAAGATTACTATCTAAAGAAAGAGAAAATTATTTAGAACATTTTTCAATAAAAGAATTTTTATAATTAGAAATGATTTTGAGTACCTCATTGATCCCCAAAAATATGAAAATACTCCTATCAATATTATTTTATACACGTACACGTACATAAGCTCCAATAAACCTCATTTTGAGGCTTATGACTTTTTCCAACTTTTATCTTTTTTTATTTTAAATCCAATCGCTCAATCAAACATCCATAACTAAAATATTATTTAAGTCCTTTTTATCCACTGTTTAAGTCTGTTTTGCCCAACAAATGTCAAAACAAACACCCTCGTTATGTACTCTTACAAGTCTGGCCTTAAGCTAGAACAATTAGGGCCAGACTTCACAAAATGGATAAAATCAAGGAAACCTGGGTTTTGGGCCTAAGCCCCAAGGGTCGAGCCTATTAGGGCCGAGCTAGTTCGTTTCCCATATCTATATTCTACTCCCAGAGTAAGGCTTCCCATATTTCCCAAGTGCAATTTATCTATGCAAATCTATAACAAAAATCTTTATGGTTTCTCAAACAACCCAGGCATGCAAATACTGAGAAGTAGCACAACTCCACAAATGGAGTCCTCTCCCTCTTTTATGATTCTACTTCTATTCGGCTTAGAATAAAAAAAGCTTAACTTGTACCCAAAAAAAAAAAAACTGAAAGCTTACCCACAGTAATTCTCACAGCAGGTTCCATTTTGAAGACAATGACACTGCACACATGGATTACACTGCCGGCAGGACTGATCCTTTCAGAAATAGGATAAAAAATAAATTTTGGCATTCACAATTTCACTAGCAAGAGAATTTGTGCGAAGAAATATATTTAGATGAGAGTAATCTCTAAACTTATTTTATTTTGTTAGTCTTTTGTTAAACCCCCACCGTACCTTTCTTCTTGGTGTTTGCATTTTGGCTAAATATGTGATGATATCTCTCTATTAGTGGTGCAGCTGGAAGTCGCCTGCTGACTCGAGACATTCTTGCAGGTCCTTCTCATGTTGTTAGGTGCGACAATTACAAACAACAGTTCCCTTGAATTACCTTTTACTGCCAATGGAGATATCATACTAGGAACAACATGAAAAGTAGTGGTGAAAAATGAATTTTTAAATATATACTAAATTAAATATGGAACTTTCTTTGAATTAAGCTGAATCAAGTTAAACATTTTTAAAAGTTAGACTAAACCAAGATCTTAAATTTTTTTATTTGATTAAAGATTTTCCCTTTTGAAAATTAGAGCCTAAAGGGTTTTCGTCTATCCCAATTAATGCGTTTTTGGAATTTAAACTTGTGTTCTCCTGATTGCTTGCGGAGACCAAGATTTTAAATTAGACTTTTACAATTTCATGATATTGAGGTGTCATTGTCATCCTTATTTAAGGCTTATTTGAGTTGCCGTTTAAAAAGTATGTTCATACAACTCGAGACAAAACTAATATCACATACTTACCTCATATACTGTAAATCACGTTGAAAAAGCAGCTTCCACCGCTAATCCAATCATGCACCTAGTCATGAAGTGTTAGTATTTTCCAATCTTAATACTTACTGTCATTGTCAATCATTAATCAATGAGGTATAAAATCTATATGTAGCTCCAAACTACCCAATCCAATCTTAAAATCACCATCAATCATTAATTAACGTAGAAGTCATACAATCTATATGTAGCATCCATGGATTGTAACTTTAATTTCCAACTTAAAAGCATGTTTGGGATCATTTTTGAAGAGTTTATAAGTGTTTTTCACGTAAATCGAAATAAAACTCATCTCACTTACTTACTTCGTATACAATAAATCACGATTGAAAAGCTGTTTGTAAATACTCTAATCGTTATTCCAAACACACACTTAGTGCCAAGCATAATTTTACCCCAAAAGATGCTTATCGTCTGGCTTCCTACCAAAACCCCCCTCACCACTTATAACTTTTGGAATCTTTAATTAGTGCACATAAAAGGGAGTTAAGGTTATTATTTTTCACATCGTGCCACTTAAACTTGTTATTGCACCTTAATTATTATCAGGCTTTTCGGTTATCGATTAAATCCCTCCATTAGAACTTTACACGAATTTGTTTGTAACACTCAACCTAATATGAGATTGAGACGGGCGGGGATCATTTTGGGACATATAGTTGCTTGTGAAGACCAAATTAAAAAAGCAAAGCAGCACTTCAATAGGATCATCGAGATCCAACCACAATATTTGTCCCTCACTTCAGTCACTTTCTTTCAAAGCACCGCCCCTATTCTCCCCTTTCCGTTTCTATCTTCACTCCAATTCCACGCCTCGAATAATGCAATCACTGAAAAATACATTTTTATTCTCCAAAAATAAATATTACGTACTAGTATTCCATAATGGCCACATAATAAAAGCTACCTCCGATCCTCAATGGAAAACATACTTTGTAATGCAATTTGAATTGCAAATTAGGTTGTAGATTTAGAACCCAATGAGTATTACGTATAGCATCTTAATTTTTTTTCTATGAATATGCTTAAATAGGCACCGTTTTCTTCCTTTTGTTGTTGTTGTTGTTTTTTTTTTTCAGTAAAACCTGGATTTCAATGGTCAGAAGGCCTGAGTACAATAGCAAAAACTAAAAAAAGCTTCCTTTGTCATCTTCCACCTCTTGATAGGGAGGTGGAGGATGGCCAAAGACAAAAAAAAAAAAAAAAAAAAATCCCTATAATATTATGGGAAAGTTTAGCCAAGCTCTCTAAGAACACCTGTGAAATTAACTGCTAATCTCTATAAATGAAGAACCAAACCTCATCAACAAGGTCTTTAAAGGGCTAGTCCGAGTCACAACCTCTGCTAATTGCTTGATTGATAGTTTATGCAATCAGATAAGAGAAAAACTTTCTTAATTCCTTTATTCCAGCTTATGTGAAGGCCATATTACACTATGAGCTCAGCTATGACAGGGGGAACAACAATAAGTTATGATCAAAGTACTCTTTAATGCTCAATGCACGGCTTATTCGGAGGGATTGTTTTTGTTACAAACCTAAGATCCAATTTATTTTTTTAATTTATATTTTGAAACTGTCTCTATCAATTATATATATTAAAAGAGCTTTTAATTTCGATCAATTGAGTAATTTATTTTCAATATAAACCATTAAAGTGGTTTCTTGAAAATCAAAACTATATATTTTTTATAAATAGCTAATTTAATTAATTTTTAATCTATATAAATTAATTATTTAGCTCTTATATATAAATATAGAGAAAAACTATATAACAAGGTTATAACAAGACGCACTCTGCGGTTGTGGGGGTATTATTCTTGATGAGGACGGTGGATGGGTTTGTGGGTACAGTTCCAAGCTTATTTTGGTTCCTCTAACAATTGCAGAGATCATTGGAATTATTCAAGACCTTCAAGTTTGTTGGAGTAAGGATTACATGAAGGTTCTGGTCCTCACGGATTCTATTGAGGCGATTAACATGATTATATGGGGGTGTGAGAAGGATCATCCTTTTGTGGACGTGGTAGTAGATGCTAGATTTTGGCTATGTAAAGATTAGCATGTACTAGTTAACCATACTCCAAGGGAGGAGATTTTATTGGCTGACCATTTAGCAAAACTATCCCATAGTTTGGTAGAGAATTTTGTGCTTTTTGATCAACCACCACCTTCTAGTTTGGGAGTTGGTGGTGGGTGATGAGGAAGTGAGTTTAGATGTTTTTTGTTTTAGGAGTATTGTATGTGTGGACGGTTACTCCCTCCGGTCCTAATTACTATAAGATAAAGTTGATTTTTTTAGAGAAATTAAGGAAGCCAATTAAATCACTTTAGATTATTTATATTTTTAGTATCTTTGGATTATATATTAGTTTATTAATCAAATTACTTAGTTTGAAGAAAAAAAAATAAATATAAATATTCTAAAATGATTTAATTGGCTTCTTTAATTTCTCTAAAAAAATCAACTTTATCTTATAATTAGGACCGGATGGAGTATTATCTAATTGAATTCCAGTTTCATTCAAAAAAAAAAAAAAAAGACGCACTTTCAAATGTACGTACACTCAATTATCATTGAACTGCGTAATTTAGCGTAGAGTTACCATCAACAACAATGCATCATGCACAATTCGCGTGTATATAAAAAAAAAATTACATTCTTACCTGTCAGTTTACTAACAATCACAAAAGAATTACTCCAAACAAGATAAGCTCTCAAAGAGAATCGATAAAAAATTAAGTATTATACACAGACGGCTATTAATGCGCCACTCAAAAACTAAAAAGAAATAATAAGAATCACTCTAAGTTTCTCTAAAGCTAATCTGTTTAGTTCAATTAATTCATCAGGATATTAAATTTTCTAATTCCTTAAAACCCTCAAATTTCCTATTCTGAATGCATATAATTTTTAAATTTTTTAATCACTTCATATCAAAATGTTCCATATCAAAATTAAATATTAGTCGAGTATAGAAATTATCTTACGTATGTATATGCGGACAGATTTAAAGAAGAGAGCCCGCATCCGATTTTACAAAATCACGTCTATTCATTTTTGGGGACACAAGCATATAATGATACATAGTGTGTGTTTGAAATAGCTTGTTAGGAGTCTTGAGCGGAAAAAAAAAAAAGCTTGTTAGGAGTAATTTTATGGAAAAATTACAACCAGGTCCTAAGTAAAAGAAAAAATGGTTAATTAAAATCTTAAAATAAAAAGTAGTCCCATTAATAACATCAAAGGTGTCATTGATAAGTTTTTAAGATTGTTTTTTTATTTTGAAATTTTACTAGGCTATTTTTTTATTTTTTCTCTTACTTAGGATCTGGCCGTAATTTTTCCTAATTTTATTACAAACGAGTAGGAATGTGAAATGGCTTTAGATAGATTACATGCACATTGCGTGTAAATATAATATATGTTTGAAATAACTTATTTTAAAAAAATAAATATTTATTACGTAAATCAAGATAAAAATTTTCTTACATATTTATCTCATATGTCATAAATCATAAATTATAAATATTTATAAGTAAAAAATTAGCTACCCAGCGAATTCAACAATACATTAGGCTAAAAAAGTGCGTACGGAGGAGGGAGAGGGAGGAAGAAGGACAATGAAGGAGAAAACTAAAAGAGAGAGAAAAGAGAAGAACGTGGCAGAGAGGGAGTGGGCAGAGAAAAGGAACAAAATCCAAACATCAGTAGCGCGAAACATGTGATGCATTATTTAATATCTATCTTGTCAACTTTTCTTTTAATTAAAATTTTATAACCCCTTCTCAACCCATAAAATTTTTATCCCCTAATACCAAACAGCCAAATCACGAGAGAATTTGTTGCGTGTGTCCCACGAGAATAGACATGGGCAAAACTATAATGTGATGAGATAAATTATTTCTAATAAAGACCTCACAAAGAAAGAAAAAAAGAAAGACACCACCAAATGATCACGAAAATTGTTATATATAGATAGGCTATCACCCCAAGTCGGAGCAAGTGAAGCCACATATCAATATTGGCAATTTGGCATTTACAACTAAAATAAAAGTAGTTAGTTGCCATGGGAAGCCGGATCCGAGTCGTCTCAACCAGCGATGTGCGAGCAGCGGGGCCTCGAAGCGGCGATAATCAGGCGCGAAAGATCGAGTTGACTCCCTGGGATCTCCGGCTCTTACTAGTGGACCCCATTCAGAAAGGGCTTCTTTTCCAAAAGCCCAAAGCTAACATGGATTCGGTCATCCACCACCTCAAAGCCTCTCTTTCATCCACCCTCGATTTCTTCCCACCCCTCGCCGGCCGTCTCACCGTCGACGAACACGACGACGATACCTCCTCCGTTTTTGTCCTCTGCAACAATTCCGGAGCATTATTTGTCCACGCCGTAGTAGATGATTTGACCATGTCACATATCCTTCAACCCATCTACACTCCTCGCATCGTCCATTCCTTCTTCCCGCTTAACGGTGTTAAAAACTACGAAGGTACCAGCAAACCACTGCTAGGGGTGCAAGTCACGGAGCTCGTAGACGGTATTTTCATCGGCTGCACTATCAACCACGTGGTTGGCGACGGCACGTCGTTTTGGCATTTCTTCAATTCCTGGTCTGAAATCTCACGTGGTTCAACCGAGTTATCGAAGCATCCCACGCTGGAGCGTTGGTTTATCGACGGCATTAGTCGTCCTATACGCATTAGTCTGTCCAAGGCGACGAAGGAGAAGCAGAAGTTGGATGGGTACCTCAACTCGCAGCTGCAGCAAGAGAGGGTGTTTCATTTCTCAAGAGACAAAATAGCAGAACTGAAAGCAAAAGCCAACAAGATGGTATGTTCCGATAAGATATCTTCCCTGCAAGCAACTTTGACACATCTCTGGCGTGCTATAGTTCGGAACCAAGGTACTGACCCAGAAGAAGAGGTCCTTTACAGATTACTGATAGGTATTAGGCCGAGGATGCGTCCACCTTTGCCTCAAACCTATTTTGGAAACGCGGTGCAGGATGGTACCGTGAGCATGAAAGCAGGGGAACTGCTAGCTCAAGAGGGACTTGGTAAGGCTGCTTTGGAGATGAACAGGATGGTTGCTCTGCACACTGAAGAGAAGCTCGTGAGCCACGTCAAGTCTTTTGTCAAAGACCCTAGGCTGCTTACAGAGGATGGCATGGCTGGGAATGCTTTGGTTACGAGTAGTTCCCCGAGGTTTGATGTGAACGGTAATGACTTTGGGTGGGGAAAGCCGGTGGCAGTCCGGAGCGGCGCCGGGAACAAGAAGTACGGGAAAATTACTGTGTTTGCCGGAGCAGAGAACGGTAGCATTGATGTGGAAGTTTGCCTTTCTTATGAAACTTTGGAGGCTATGGCAAAGGATACCGAGTTCCTGGATGGTGACTCCGTTGCTTCCTTTTATTAATTAATCATTGCTATGAGATTAATTAAAGCTCGTTTATTTTCATCCTTTTGTTTGAATAATGCTCTCTGTTTGTTTCGACGACCATGCAAGCTATCGAAGATATTATACTGTCCTCGGTATCTCTTTAATCTATAAAATGAGTTACTATAATGCATGTTCTTTGACAATGAGACATTATATTGTCCTAAAAAAATATAATCAACAGAGTTAATCATCATATATAGATAATAGTATTAATTTTAATTAAATAACTCATAAAAGTATCAATTGTTGAAATAATTACGGGTCGTTAAAGAAAAATAGGTTATTTTCATGTAATTGATGCACGCAGTATAATAAAAAATTATATTCAATAATAGACATACGAGTTGTTTTATTTTCAATAAATTAATAATAATGAAAGTTCCATAAACAATAATCTGTTTCTTAGTTGAAATAATGGTACTCCCTCCGTTCCTAATTATAAGACAATTTTGATTTTTTTGGAGAAATTAAGAAAGCCAATTAAATCATTTTAGATAATTCATATTTTTATTTTTTTTCTTTAAACTAATTAATTTGACTAATAAACTGATATATGATTTAAGGATACTAAAAATATAAATACTCTAAAGTGATTTAATTAGCTTTCTTAATTTCTCTAAAAAAGTCAAATTTATTTTATAATTAAGACCAGAGAGAGTATATGTTTTGAAAACACGAGACAGTCATTGTATATAGACAAAAGGAATTAAGGCTTCTTTTGGTGTGGTAACATTCAAGGAGAAGCATTCACCACTATATATATTTATCTTTCTCTCTCTCTCTCTCTATATATATATATATATTACTTTTTCTTCACTATTTTTTACTTAAAATGTTATATTCTTATTCTTTGAAGTAAAAAATGAAAAATATTTCATTTATATATGTTTTTCATTTTGCTGTGTAATTTATTCTTGCAAGGACATGTGTATTTATCCGTCTATGAAGTGTTGCATTTTTTCCGCAAAAGCAGAGAATGCTAATTTATATATGTGTGTGTGTTTGAAACAGTGATTATCAGTTGAACTTGTTTCAATTTGAATTTTTGTAATATTATTTTTGGTAAAAGTTAGATTGTGTATTGTGATTTAAGTTTAGATTGGCGGTTGTATAAATGATTTTTACAAAAGTAAAACTTGTTTGGATTGGTTTAAGCATAAGTAACTTTTGTGATAATAGTAAGAGAGAGTGGGTGGAAAAATATTTAAAAAATCAAGTAAATATTAAAAATTAATTTAAAATATTAGGTGCTACTGGAAAAATATTTTAAAGTGGGTGGAAATCAATAAATCAATATTCTAAGTTTTGGGTGCTCTTTACTACTAAAAAAATACATTAAAGGTAAAATTATAGACAGCCTTCTAAGACTGAGTATAATCAAAAAAATATTTTAAGGGGTTAAAAGCACCAAAAAATATTTTAAATTAATTTTTATAGCTGAAAAAGTACATTAAGAGTAAAATTGCAATCAATCTGATAACACACTGGATACAGTTGAAAAAATATTTTAAAGGGGTAAAAGTAGCAAAAAATATTTTAAATTAATTTTTGTAGCTGAAAAAATACAATAAAAGTAAAATTATAATCATTCTAATAACATATTGAATACAACTGAAAAAATATTTTAATTATTCACCCTCATGTCAAAAGCTCAACTACATAAACTCTAAATTTTAGGTTTTAACCAATTGTGTTATTTTGATTGTAAGTCCAACCTCCAATTACTTCAAACAAACATTCAAGATTTAAGTTCTCAATTGATTCTTAAACTTCTAGTATTCAATAGTAGCTTTTAGGGATGCCGAAACACACACATAATGTGTATCATCATCAATCATCAAATATCATCAATCAATCAATCCATCATCATCAATCAATCAAATATATATATATATATCTCTAAACCTTGTAGCTCATCAGTGATTGGCGAAAAGGATCCAACATGGCATCATTTACTACTGACAAATGGCATATAAATAAAACTGCTTGTTAGTAAGCCACGTAAGCATACCCAAAAGGGCAAAAAAATCAGTGCAGACAGCTAGTTATCTTTAATTGTCGGTCTTTTCAAATCACAACATTCAATACCCACCGTAAGTAATCCACAGGACTTTCAATTCTGTGCTTGTTTTAATGATTGGATAAGTAATTTATTTTTCCTTAAATTTATAAAATCTTAAGATTAGAAAAAAGTTAGATTGGATAAAATGATAAGGGTTAGGATTAGCGATTGGATAAGTAACTTAAAGTAACTTCTGTAAAAGTTAGGATGTTTTGTTTAACTTTTGCATAAGTGACTTTTGTATTAATTAAGAGAAAAAAATTGAAAAAATTATGAAAAATGAAAAAATGAAGGAATAATTTTGAAAAGAGTCATCACTGGCAACTTAATTGTCAATGAGATCTGGGAAGATATCTACACACTGAGGGATTTTTTCACAATTTTCTCAAAAATTAACTTTGAAAATTTGGTAATGGTACAATTTTAATAAAATTATATCAAACTCTAATTTAAATTAGTACACTCCAAAAGTCTTTTCTACTGTGTACCTCAAGCTTAAATCTTATAAATTATATCAAACTCTAATTTAAATATTAAATCCTAACTTATATTTTCACATAACTCAAAATCTAACAAAATAAACTGATTAAAATCTCAATAATACCTCTAATAATCCAAATAAACTATTTAAACTAAATTTAATGGGTAAAAACATTATATAGAAACTAATTTATAACATGTTTATAAAAAAATTGATTATAAATCATAAAAAATAATAATAATAAATATAAACTAATTAAAATTAATTATTAATTATTCTCTACATTGCTACAGTCATATATTAACAAAATTCAAAACTTGTTTAAACTTTTATCTCAAAGTATTCTCTAATTAGAAGAAGATTACTATCTAAAGAAAAAGAAAATTATTTAAAACATTTTTTATAAAATAATTTTTGTGATTAGAAGTGATTTTGAATACCTCATTGATCCCCAAAAATATGAAAATACTCCTATTAATATTTTTTATACACATACAGGCACATAAGTTTCAATAAGCTTCATTTTAAGACTTATGACTTTTTTCACCTTAAATACAATCACTAAAACAAACATCCATTTTTTAATCAAAATACTGTTTAAGTCAAATTAAACATTGTTAAAGTCGATTTCCCTTCAAAACCCCGAAGCAAACACGCAGCATATATCCTCCACTCATTCCAGATTTCAAATTCAAATCTTCGACACAATCCACAAAACCGGTGCCCATCGCATCTTCGGTGCAATCCGCCACAAGCTCATAAATGAGTAATTCTGGCTTCCCTCATTGGGGTCCACACCTGAGGAAGGAATAAATAATTCTCTTGAATCTACAATTGTTTCAACACATATTACTAATACAATAATGGAACGAAAAAAATGCATAAAACAACGTTGGCATAACACACTGTTTATCATGAAAAACTATAGTTACACCGTCAAATATACGAACCTGTATGGTTTTTGGTTTTGCGCTTCTTTGGTACCTCCATTAACTTGCAATCACAGAAAAGTTATCTGTCCAAAGGTGTTAAGTGGACACATCAACTTATGAATGGCGTATGTACCTGCCTTTAAGTCATAATCGTAAAGAATGCAGCTGGTGCATCGATGTACTGTTTGAGCAAAATCAACGGTTATTATGGCTTGTTCCTACGGAATGAGCACACGGATCGCAACGTACTGAAGGGTGTAAAATGATGCTTAAAATTCCGATATGGAAATGTAGAAATTCATTGGGCAATCAATAACTAATAAGTTCAACTGAAAGGAAAATGATTCAGTGATTGTTTGGGATAGTTTATTTTTTATTTATAATACTTTTAAATTGTGATTTACGGTACACGAGATAAGTATGTGAGAGAAATTTTATCTCGACTTATATGAAAAGTACTTATAGGGTGTTTGGGATAGCTTATTTTAGGTAATAAGTGCTTATTACGTAAGTCGAGATAAAATTCCTCTCACATATCTACCTTGTATACGGTAAATTATGATTTATAAGCACTTATAAGTAAAAAAAATAAATTATCACAAACAAACACTTATAACATAAAAATAAGTTATTTCAACCATAACTTTAAGGGCTTGTTTGGTTTAAAGGGAGGGGATGGAATGGGAGGGGTTCATTTTCCATCCCCTCCAAAACCCCTCAATTTAGGGGGAACAAAAATGAGGGGATGAGAAGGATTGGGAGCCCCTCATTTGGAGCCCCTCCCTCCAATTTTTCAAACCAAACAAGGGGAGGGGCTCATTTTTCATCCCCTCCCCTCCAACCAAACAAACCCTAAAGGCATCACTACTACAAAAAAGTAAAGCTGTGGCGCTTATAATTGCATTAACTGTGGCGCTAGAGAAGTGCCACATATCTAGACGCCACTAAAAAAAGCTGTGGCGCTTGGAAGCGCCATAACATTTTAATTTTTTTTTTTAAAAAAATACCCTCCTGTGGCGCTTGCTCAATTAAGCGCCACAGGAGGGTCCCTTTTTTTCTTTCTTTCTTCTTCTTCTTCTTCTTTTTTTTCCTGTGGCCCTTTTTTATACTTTCTGATTGTGAAGTTTTATATAAAATGAGTGGCTTTCGTGTTTATCATCTCCACAAATTGTCAATCTTTCTATTTTATATTTCAACCTATTATATATATATATATATGTATATATAATTTTCACATTTAAAATTCAAGTTCCCCAACAATAATGTTCTTACATTAATACTCTCCAAAACTAACATAAAAAATATCACAATACAAGAACTTGATATGTGAACTCAGTACATCAACAACTAATTAAGTAAATTAAAATATTACTAAAAAACGCAAGCTTGTTGGCAAAAAAATTTAAACAAAGCAAAAAGGCAAACGAAACAAGGTAGGTTTTCATTCTTTTCTATTAAATTAGGAACAAAAAGGCAAACGTTATATTACGGTTTATCTTGACTAAAAAAAATTTAAACAAAGCAAGCTAGAATGAAATAGTCTTCTTCTTACAAATCTATTAATTGACAAGCGCAGAGAGTGGGAGACCACGTTGGTGATGCTAGCTTGAGTGGCGAGTGAGCGTGTGGGTATGTTTTTTAGTGTGAAGATGATAGGAAATGGAGGGAGGGGGCCGATGGATCCACTAAAAAGATGAGAAAGGGAAAGTAGTTTAATGGAGGAGAGAGTAGTTAAATAATTAAAGTGTAGTAGTAGTCAAAAAGAAAAGGAATGGGGGGCGGACACAGAACCACTACGCGGGAAATGAAATAATTAAGAGCTACACTATCAATTTGAATTTTTTTTTTTTAAAAAAAGTGAGCAATTGTGGCGCCTAAATAATTAGGCGCCACAATTGCCTCTTCTCAGCTGTGGCGCCTAATGCTTAGGCGCCACAGCTGAGAAATATATTAACATGTGTGGCGCCTATTTATTTAGGCGCCACACATGTCCACTTTAAAAAAAAAAAAAATCAATGCTGCAGCTGTGGCGCTTGGTGGGTTAGGCGCCACAGCTGCTTTTGTGACCACAAGTGTGGCGCCTGCCTCAATTGTAGCACTTAATCTATTAGGCGTCACAGCTGGTACCCAAAATTTAAAAAAAAAATTATAGACATAAAAAAAAAAAAAGAGAAGTTGTGGCACTTCTTTAAACAAGTGCCACAAAATGTGCGCCACCTTTTACCCTTTTTGTAGTAGTGCATCTGTGTACAACATGTCAAGCCGTGGAAGAATAAAGCAAGAAATGTTTGTGTAGCTATGTCGTCCGGGCTACTGCTAGCATGTATCATTAGTGTTATTAATAATTAGCGGTCATTTCCAATGTGGGCCTATCCTCATGAATATCAGAGTCACGGGATGATTTCTTAAAAAATCTGCAACCACATATCCGAAAATGATTATTTCACACACAAATGGTTGTTTTTTTTGTGAAATCTACCTATTTTTCTTTGTCTGTAGGTATAAGTGGAGATGTCAATTATGTATGGAAACTCTTATAGAGATGGTTAGTTCCGGAGAAGATCAAATCGTTTATGTGGCTGTTCACACATGGCAAAGCTCACTCAGCACATATGAGGGCCAACAGAGGAATCCAGGGATCAGACTCTTGTCCGTTCACTTACAACCAAAAGGAAGACTCCATGCACCTATTACAAGATTGTTCGAATGTGGTGGAGAGATGGAAAGCAGTGGTGGCATTGGAAAAGTGGGATGTTTTCGCTTCTCTGGAAGGCAAGGATTGGGTTAAATGGAATCTCACGCATGAAGCCAGCAAAGGGCATACAAGGAAGGTCCCTTGGTCAACCTTGTTTGGATATGTATGTTGGGACATTTGGGTGGCACGGTGCAACAAACTTTTTGCAGGTACAAAACAGGAGGACGACCGGCTACCAACATCTAGTTTCTTCAGAGCTAGTGTGGATCTGGACCTTCTGAGGTCGGGTTTTCTTGCCAACATAGGACGTTCAAATCAAAGGACTAGACCTCAGGAGCTTCAGAGCTATTTCTCTTTGGAAGTGGATGGTTCAGCTTTCAGTGACGATAGATGTGGGTGTGGGGGAACGATTCGGGGCCCGGATAACCAATGGGTCTGTAGTTTCTCTTGTAAACTCATTGTTGTGCCTCATATGATAGCAAAGCTGATTGGAATAATCCATGGGTTATACTTATGTTGGGCTAGGGGTATAAAGGAGGTTGTTATTTTTTCAGATTGCGTAGAGGCGATTAACTTAGCGATCCGTGGTTGTGATCCTGAATACCCTTTCAAGGACTTAGTTGATGAGATCAGGACATTAGTTTGTAGACAATGGCAGGTGAGATTTGTTAATGTTCCGAGATAGGACCTTTTTCTTGCTTATCATTTGGCAAAACTTGCTCACAGTATTTCAGGGAATTTTTGTATCTTTGATCATCCTCTACCTCTTTATCAAGAGGTGGAAAATGATGAAAAAAGATAGTTGGTAGTATACTCTTCTGTATTGATGTTGTAATTTAATGATATCCAGTTTATATTAAAAAAAATGATTATTTCAAAGAGTGTAATTAACAAAAAAAGAAATCAGGTATATCCAATTCTTGGTGATGACGCCGACATACATATAGTATAAAGCTCTTTTTGTTCATTACTCTTCATGCCCATTATATCAACGTAAATACATATATTAAATAGAAGGGTTAATGTATTTAGGCGTGTTATTATTGAACCAGAATAAAAAATAAAATTAAATAATTTTTCATCTAATGGGACATATCCTCTTTGGTACAAGTTGAGTCCAGAAATTAAGTTTTGTAATAAATAAGTACTAAATTATTGTAGTATACAATTGTTAAATGGTCTGCAAACATTAAAGGATCATCCTAACTGCTTCATGAAATTGCCTTAATGATTGGCTTATTGTTGAATGGAATGACCTTCAATGAATTAAAAAACAACGGGGATACTGATTTCCATTTTTTTCCAATAATATTTAGTCTTTATATGTTGTGTAACTTTTTTTTGATGGTTTGTAGTTAATATGTGATATATTTATTCAATCCAATAAAGTAATTATTTTAAGGATGTTTGTTTGTATACTGTAACTCTTTGATCTATGAAACTTTAAGGTTTAATGTTACAAATATTATTTAATTTTATTTATCATTTATTGTGAACAGATTGTGCTTAATTGTGATCTAGTAATTACAGCTACTATTATTTTTATAAATCCAAATGGTGTTTCTAAATAATAAACTTCTATTGCGGTTGGTTTTTTCTCTCTTAAAAAGGGACATGGTTATATATATGGAAACAGTTTACATTATCCCTTGGGCCATATGAACTCTAAGCCATGCTTAATATTTGAAGTGTTTTGTTTTCTTTAAAAATTAAAAATCAATTTTTTAATTAGGAAAAAAAGTTTATTTTTCCATAATGGTTAATATGCATTCAAAATAAGTGTTAGGATTACCAATGTAATAGGTTTTAATTCAATTTTTGAATTAGTATTTGTTGTTTTTATTTGATAAAAATTAATGTATGATAATAAACTATTATTGGTAATATGATATTATGTAAATTAAAACATTGGAGAATGACAGATACTCAACAATTGATGTGGCCAGAATGAATATTCAAAAAAGATATCTGGTTCCACAATAAAACATGTACGGATACATATTCAAACTAGTTTAATGTAAGGATACATATTCAAATTAATGAAACAAGCCCATAAATTTGCTTTAGACCACCTTGTCATATAAATATAATAGATTTATCTTTGTCTTCAATCATTAATTTTGTGTTATTTCACCAAAGTTTAAGTTATTTCAAATAGCACTATGGAGCTATTTATTTAAAAACAAATATCAGGCGATATGTTTATAAAAGACAAACACTTTATTTAACTTAATAACATAACCTAACAGGGTACATATATAACGTTTATTTAAATGTTCAGACGAAATGAAGATGACATAACAGACACAAGCATGAACTAAGAAACCAAATCATATGACATGACATTGTCTTTGGAAAAACTATAGGAATAGACAAGAGTACGACAACAGTAATTGGAAAACCTTAATATGCCAAACAAAATACTCAGCCTATAACTACCCTTGCGGTTATGTATTGTTTCATTTTCCCATCACTTTTCTTTCTCTATGTTCTTAACGCTCTTCGTAGCACTGAACTTTGGTGTCGCTATTTCCCCCAAACCTATTTCGTCCACGTTAACTGGTGTAAGCCTGAAGCCCTTTTTCCTCTTGCATTTCATTTCAGGAGGAGTAACTAACTGTGATATTGTCACCTCAACATCATCACTTGTATCAACAACTGATCTAGCCTCTACCATTTGCTCTGAAGACGTTGGTTGTTGCAACTATGTAAACAAAATACTAAGACATATAACTTGATTCAAATCTGATACAAATATTGCAGAGTGACAGATGGAATGATGTTAGACACACCTCGCCAGTAGTATAAGTGAATTTCTGAACCAAATGAGTCTCTACTCAAATCTGTGATACACCTATACTGCTTGAATGGTGCTTGATATTATGTTCCTTGATCTTCAAATTCAACACAACCTGTCTACCAGCCAAGTTATCTAAATCCTTCGGGAAACTTGAAGGATTCCCATCCTGAAATGAAGACAAGTCTAGAATTACAAAGAAACTTCTAGTTGATCCATCAATGATCATGATAATAACAAAATTGCACTACTGCATACCTCATGAAGTCTATCTTTCATCTTATCAGCAGATTTTCCCAACAACTCAGTAGCATGATGGTTAAAGAAAATGACAGAACACTTGCCAGTAGAGTCAGCGACCTTGTAGTGCACCTTTTATCTAAAAGGTGGAAAATATTATTTCATGGTTAGATGACACATCTTTATGGAAAAACACAATTATTTGTCATTTGGAATACAACATAAACTAATAGAAACTTACTTAGGTATAGTCATCAATAGCTCTTTGTCGCATTTGATGCACTTCAACACCCCATTTGGTTGGTATTCAGGCTTCTTGTCACATAGGCAAGCATCGTAAACCCAACTATGCAATTCTCAAACTTCTACAATGTGACCTTCGTGACTACCTCACACTCCTCTAGAATAAAACAAATTGTAATCTTACTTAGGATGGCCCAAAAAGAAAAAAAAATATGTTTATTAAAATCAATCAATGCTTTATATTTAAATTGGCAAAACTTACACTATCAACTTTACACACATCTTCAACAGAAATTCTTGTCCAGAAAGATAGTAAAGACTATGGTGAATAAGTATAGTTATCAGCATTCATAATTTGTGTGAACAGTTGACTTCATGAAGGTTCTTGAGTAAGCCTAAGTTTGACACATACGTAGAAACATCAACATGAAAGTGGTTCAAATAAAAACATTCACTGTTATGAAACTATGATTTAAAAAAACATGGTGAAAAACTCATTATGACAATAAGTTCTTCCAAACATGGGTGATAACAAACGAACCTTTCCATAATTGACCTTGCCTCTTCAATATCAGGATTGAAAATGACCTTCGTGGCAGTAAACGAATTGCTCAGGTGTCTATACACTGATTATATGTCATAACCAACAATTTTGGTTACAATAAAATAAACATATACTAACAAGGAAAATGTAGAACTTTAGATGTAACCATACATGTATTATTGTTCGCCCTCGCAAATCCGACCGAAACAACAATTGGAGGCTCCATGTCCTGCATCTTCTGCTCGTAAGTCTTTTCAGCACATTCACCCCATAATGAGACATTTATACCATTTTCACTTCATATACATTATGCCAAACAAAGTAATGAATAAATAAATCAAATGTGGGAGATGAAAACTGGTTACCTGTATATCTTAAACAATAATTTTTAGAATTTAGAAATAAAGTGATGAGCATATATTAAAGAATTACTTATTGTTAGCCATGCTAAAGTTCAACCTCTTGATCATATGAACCTCCCTCTTTTGATCTTGAAGACGACCAAACGCTTGCAAAATCCCAATGACGTCTACAAAAAATATATAGCAAATGAAAAAAGGTAGCATGAAATGATCATAAAACCTTAATCATGAAAACAGAACATGTCTTATCCCGTACCAATTAATTCGTTGTCTGACACATTTCCATGTTGCACATCAGTTATCGCAATGAAGTTGAAGGCCTCAAATGAAATTTTAACTTCAGACTCCTCAAAATGTGTATGATGGTGAAATTTAAATGTCCATGGATGTGGCGTAACCTTGTACTGCTGATTATTTTCATGAACCTCATAGTTTTCAATCTTGTACACAGTTCCTTCTGTTGGCTCATCCATGTAACATTCAATCACTCCTTTTTGAGTTATATTAACCTTTACTCTTGCAAGCTAATGTTTCGAGTGTAAAGTTTGACCATTCAAAACAAAGGAATATAATATTTAAGTTACATCATGATATAAGCATTGACAAAATGGCGAGCAAATGATATGATAATAATGTTTAATACTGATAATAATGTATAATTGCGACCATTAGAGACTGATAATAATAGTTAATTTGAGCTTCCAACCCTTGAATCATATAGAAGAATAGCTTAGAAGCAGAGTTATACGCATTAGGAACCGATTTACCGAAGAAATCACTTACCTTTATAAGTTTCATGTTGAACAAATTAGCGTCAAATTTACCTCTTTAACTATTAGAATTATGCTAATCTTCCATACTTGATAAGGAGCAACTTTCCTACGTACTACCCATTTTCTCAATACCTTGGCGTTAACAGACCATGTGTCCTTACTATCATTTACGTCCCTGAACAATGAAGGCTTCAACGACATCTTGGATACTGAATAAAATGAAGAAATAACAAATTAAAAACATAAACTAACTAAAATTCTATCTTCTAACATGACGAACAATGATTAGTTAAAATCAAAACAATGAATAAAAAACCACAAAGATATATTTGTTATACATAACTTCCTTTCAGAAACTAAAGAGCTTTCAGAGTAAAAGAATAATATAGAAGGAAGCTCCCCACAAAACCTACTTGGTTATATATGGCTTTCAAGTCTTGGTTAAGTTAATCGGGCTTAAGTTTAAACTTCACCTTTAATAGTGTGGTTCAGTTATTGCATTGCATAGTGTTTTGTTCCAGCCTCTACAGGTGAGCTAGCCCCTAGAGGGATGCTTATGTTCCAGCCTCTGCATGTTGAGCTCATGTTTCAACCCAGGAAGATAAGCATGCGCAACCTATCACATTGGTAATAGGTTGCGCATTTTAAAAATGGAAACACCAGGAAAAGTAACAGCCAATGGGAGATAGAGTCGGACGTAGGGAAAGAGCACATAACACCGAAAATATAACAAATATATAGGTAGACTAAGTATCCAGCATTTTAAAAATGACGTGGAGAACCAATGCAAAGCAACTTCATGGTATGAACAAAGAAAATGAAGACGGAATGGGTTTAAAAATGACGTGGGCATTCGCAGAGGTTGAGACTACGTAATCCAATAACTAATGATGATACATGCCAAATCAAATGCTTACCAGGACCAATAACCGATTAGCTACTGAAGTTAAAGAAGTATTAGAAATTAACTTTTACATTTTGGATCCCCCCAAAATTTATCCTCTCATCCCTTTTAAATTTTGGGTTCGGGAACCTAAAATTTAAATACCTTCAACCCAAAACAGTAATTTACCCTCCCTTTCCCTCAAACTAAACACACCCTTAGGCACTGTCAATTATTTTTGGGGAGGGGGGGAGTTGATATTAGATAGTGTTACTATTGTAATATTAAAACTTATTCAAATCATTTTTTCTTAATATTGTAGCATTTGCAATTGATATTTATTTTTATATTATTAAATAATATTATTTTGAATTTAAATTTAAATTAATATTTTAATATAATTCATTTTCTAACATTATATAGTCATTGATATTATTAAAAATGTTTGAGATTACTTTATTTTTGTTTTAATAATTGAAAGCGAACGCTAAATCTGAACCAAATACAGCGGGGATGTTTAACCAAATATTTTTAAGTGGTTAAGGAATTTTTCATTTTTAATTAAAAAAACATGTTTTTTTAAATGTGCACACAATTAAGTTTGGGAAAAGGACAGAAAAATACCACTTGAACTTCAAAATCTCAAATTAGTCCTTTGACAAAGATTTACGTTGTTAATCCCATTATCATTCTTGTCAGCGGGATTTTGAAGTTCAAATATTATTTTTCTTTCTTTTTTCCATTAAGTTTTGTCATAAACAAAAGGAACGGAATTCCTCTAATTGGATTGGCTGGGGGCAACCGATGATAGGAGTGAAACATCTCTGACATTTTATAGTGGTGTCTGGGGAATTTAACCAATTATAAAATGTGAAACAATGAGTTATTTTAATATTGGGCTGCAATTTATTGCATTAATAATGATTGTAAAAAGTAAGTTCTGACTTTTTATAGGTTAGGACTTAGTGTCATAAATGTTATTATGTAAATTTTTGTATTAATAATCATCACAAGAAGTAAGAGCAGTTCTAATTTTTGATAAATTAAGATATATTGTATTTAATTTGAGGTGTTTAACTATATTTCTTCTAACAACAAATATATATAACCTTATCATTTAAATTTAATGTTTCCATACAACGCACGGTTATTTTGTCTTGTTTGTGGATCAAATCTGGACAACGCCGACACAAAGGAGCAAATGATTTAAATGTGGAAGAGCGGCGGGCGAGGATGAAACAGTTGGAGGCAAGGGATTGGTTAGCGGTCAATTCCCATGCATCCGGTGATACGTATCCTCCAAATTCTACGTGCTATATGTTTGTGGGCGCGCTTTGTACAAAATGCATTAAAAAAAATATTAAATTTTTTACAGAATTCTATGACAAAATTTATTGAAAATTATATTGTAAAGTTTTTTGATAAAATTTTTTTCATGGCAAATTAAAATAGCCACAGAAAATATTTTATAGTAAATTCCGTGACAAATGATTTTGCCACGAAATTTTGTCTGAAAAATTAATTTTTTATTATTTTTTAATTAAATTTAATTTAAAAAAATATATATTTATCCAAATTAAAATTATGATATTATTAGCCATATAAATATTTAAAAATAGGGTTAATATCATCTTTCATCCCTCAAGTTTTTCCTCATTTTAGTTTTAGCTTCTCAAGTTTTCAGTCACAGGTTTTGGTCACTGTAGGACAAAATGGTCATATAAAAATTTATTTATAAAAATAAAATTTATTAGCTATTAATTAATATTAATAAAAAAATTATTAGTTAGTAATTATTTATTAGTTATTAATTAATGTTAATAAAAAAATTAATTTTAGAAATTAGAAAAAAATATAGTCATATGAAATTTATTTAAGATGTAAAATTTTTTAATTTGAAATTAATTTATATTAAAAATTATAAGAATATATAAAATTATTTTATATTATTATTACATTTATGTATAAGAAAAAAAATATAATTTATAAATAATTGATTATATATAATAAGATTATATATATATATATATATATAATTATGTAATAATAAAATACCAAAGGAGTCTATCCTATCTAGTAAGGCATCACACATTTCCGATAAAATTTTTGACGGATTTAATTCCATCACAAATTTTATATTGTGTGTGTCGGGGTTGTGATAGCATTTTGTCCGCGTGAAATAATCAAATTAATAAGTGGCTGATAATATCATCATCAGGAATTATCCCAACACCTCACATAAAGATCGAAGAAGACTACTCCCGACATATCTTCCCTCGAAACCCGACTTACCCGTAGAAAACGTTTCTACATCATCCGTTTTCACAATCATCCATCTTAAATTCCTTTAACGAATAGGACACTTCATTATGATAAATTGAAGAACATAATTAGCTTTCGACCAAAAAAAAAAAGAACATAATTAGCTAGAGCATGCTTTTTCCCTTTCCCTTTTTTTTTATTTTACTAATTACTCCTCCGGTCCTTAATATAATACATATTTATCTAATTTGATTAGATTAAAAAAGTTAGTTTAGTTAATTTATACGACATGTATTTTCTAAAACACCTTAGTCGTCTTCCTTAATTCCTCCATTCCTTCTCCTATTTGATTGTTGTTGAAGTAGTATTAATATAGGTAAATAAAAAAAACTGATAAATTATCAAAATTATATTTTATATTTAATATCAAAATCAACTCCTCAAATAATACAAAAGGATCGAGAAAGAATATTTCCATATATACATATATCCCACAAAATGGATAACTGTAACGCAAGTTACTGGGAGAAAAACGATCGCCATGCGTGGTTGCAAATTAAAATCACCTGTCTATCTTTGGGCACCTATGGCTAGTGGCCTAGTGCCATAAAAGCTCCCTATTAACCAATGATCAGTAGATCAACAATCTGCATTTCTTGCTCATTCAAATGATGTGTAGGTAATGCCCATCCCATAAATAAAGGGTTTTTTTAAGAAAATATTTTATATGCTAAAAATTAACTAGTTTAAGATATGTGATGTTAAAAAAAATATTTTCAGATAGTGGGTGTTATTGAAAAAATATTTTAGAATACAGGACTAGAAATTAATTAATTTAAGATATCGGATTACAAAAATATTTTAGAGTGCAACATACAATTTAATCCAAATAAATAATAATGCATATAAAAAAATGGTCTGCACTCCCAAGTTGGGGGATGAGCATGCCATACTCATCTTTTGGATGAGCACGACATGAGGGCCCATAGATCAAAGGATTCAAGCCAGGGTAGAGTTTGTTTGTTGTACTTCCCTTTCCTTTGTAATAAGACAAAAAAGCTCCACTGAAAGTCAAAGGTCGCATGTTTGTTCTTGTTTGTAACTCAGACGATGAGTGAAAATCCCTCTAATTGAAAAAAAGATATCTCTAGCATATTCATCTAATATTATTTATAAGGCAATTGTAAAATGTTTCACACAGACAAAAAAAAAACTCTTAATTTTATTAACTCTTTCATAAAATTAAACAATTTTTTAATTTTACTCCTATTTGTATAAATTATATCACGGGAGAACAAAATCAATACAATAATAAATTAAGGATAAAATTCTTCAATCATATGAATAATTTCTCTCTCTTTTCTATAAGTAGGACAACAAATTTTATCCTTTCTCTATCCTATAAATAGGACCAAAGAAATTTGAAGTTCTCAGAAAATGTAGTCAAGCGAGGTTGCCTTACAGCCGGGGCACCCATTTACCATCGTGGCATTAGAACGCATTGGATCCATCAAAGCCCAATATATCCATTGCCTTTTCACGCGAGGGAAGCTGCCCAGATTTGCAACACAAACAGTATAAATGTGAACCCATAAATTAGATGCGCCAATTAACTGAAGAGCGATGAAGCGACCACAAAGCTCAGACTAAGGGACACATTATTGTTCTATTAATATGTACGTTGGATTCCACCAATTAAAAGTTTGCTGTTAGGCATAATTAAAGGACGATGTCCATGAGGATTTCCCATGCCCGGTCAAGTAATTAAAAATCGTGAAAAAATCGGGATGCTCAGTCGTTGCCTTAGTTGTCACTCTTTTTTCAACAATTATGAAAATTCGATGCACTAGTAAAATATTAAATACGACTGTTACTCTTTGTTATACTTAAATTATTCAAATCAATTTGATTTTTTTTTTTCCGGTTAAATCGGTTTTCAGTTTTTATATGCGGATCTTTTAGTTTTCGGTGATCAGATTGGTTTGGGAAGAAAAAAATTTATTGCAGGCCTTGTTTATATCTAATTTTAGAAAATTAATAAGTAGGGTATAGAGCCCGTTGTACAGCGTGTTTTTTTACATGGCTATATGGGGAATAAAAAATCAATAATTTAAATCTACTTATGTTTTTTTTTTTTTTTTTGAATTTGAAACATTAAAATTTTAATATGATGCTTTTATATATATATATAAGTAGGGTATAGTGCCCGTCGTAAAGCGTGCCATGTCAGAAAATAATTTTTTATTCAGATTTTTTAAGCCCAATAGCTACCTCCTTATAAAACTGTGTGGTCCCATGTAGGGTTGTGGTGTTAGGGGGGTTCGGTTCCAGCCACGCTTTGTGTGATCCGGACATTACGCATACGTGGGCTGAATGGTTGTGTTTTTTGTTTCTCTATATATATATGTGTGTGTGGATCAGGGTGTGTGCTGTTCGCCCTGATGCGCACCCTAGTGCACGTCTATTTTAGGTAAGGTAATTATACTCGGATCGGTCAGTGAATCAGTCGGGGTACTGGGTCAAGGGTTAGTGGGTCAGACCGAAGTTAAACCGGAGCTAAATCGAGACCAAACCGGTGAGAAATAGAATATTTTAGACTTATAGTATGAAATTCTAAATGAAAAAGTTTTTTAAAAAATAAAAAAGTTGACCCGGACCGGGTCACCGAACCGGACCGGTTTAGTGCCCGGGTTGCTGGTTTCCGGGCCGGTTCGGGTTAGAGAACTATGATTTTAGGGCTCTTTTTAAGTATATTTTTTTAAATAAATTCTATATAAAATGAGTGATATTTTGATATCTTTTAGGTAAAAAATAGAGCTGTTTTCAATTTTTTATGATTTTTCAAAAATAGTTTCATTTTTTACCTATAAGATATCAATATGTCACTCATTTCATGTAGAATCTAATAATCTAAAAAACTATAAAAAATATATTTAAAGAGGCCTCAAAATAGAGATGTAGCAGGGTAAGCATTGGAGGGCCGCGCAGCACCCACCCCTAATCCTATGTATGATGGTGGTTTTGGTGCTTCTATGTACGTGTATTCTGATAGGTGACCGTAGTGTTTTACTCTCAGCCTATTTCCAATCTGTGATGATTCCGCCCGCTTATTCTTCTTGGTATGTTACTTCTTCACGGGTTCCCTTAGGTCCCGTTTGGTATACTGAAATTGGCCTCATGAAAATGGAATCGGAAGCCAATTCCATGTTTTTGTCATATTTGGTACAAATCTAGGAACATGGAAATCATTTCCATATGGAGGCTAATTCCATCAAGATTGATGGAAATGATTTCCATGCCAAAAGCTAGGATTTGTCAATTCCACCTAGAAAAATTATTTTTGCCCCTCTCTATGCTTTCATTTTTTCGTGGTGATAGGATTTTGTGCAAGATTCTTTTATTTTTTAATTTAAGGGGGTATTTTGGTATTTTCATACAAAAATTATATCTCATTTCCATGACATAGCAAACACACTTTTAAACCTCATATCCATATCCATATCCATATCCATATCCATTTCCATCAAAATCAATTCCGCGTACCAAACGGGCCCTTAATTTGCCATTCGTCTGCCTTAGTCTCTCAGACTCCCTCTGTCATATATCTCAAACTCCCTTTTTCACCTCTGCATGGAAAATCGACCCTATTCATGGAAAACGTTGCCACCGCCGATGAAGAAGTTACTTTTGCATCAATTTTCTTTCTTAAGATTCCTGCACTCAGACTCAGTTGCAAAATTCCTAAAATCATGTCTCAAATTGTATGTTTACCTAAGATTTATTGCAAATTTCCTGCTTTTCGGTCGTGCATCATATTATGGATTGATTAAAGTAGATGGAAGAGGCCGCATCATTCAATTTCCAGAAAAATCCAAAGTGTGTTGCTTTGAAAGAAATGGTAATTTTTCATATTCTTTTTGGATAGTTCCGCTAAAGCTAGTCACTGCTGGCAAGCTATCAAAATGGTCTTTTGCCTTCTTTCTTCAAGTTTGGAGCCTCCACTTATCCAAGTTTTGCATTATGGCTTACTGATATGATTGTGGTCATAATGTATCTATCTGGCTCCAAATCTCGGGTTCTTCTTCTCTTGCAACAAGTAAATACCTCTCTCATCGGGTTGTCACCCCAATATGCATTGAATTCACCATATTTTGCATCCATCGGGGTTTGATATTCAAGACATGATGTTTTACTTGAAGTTCAGATATGCATCATCCAATAATTTTGAATTTGAAATCATTTCTGCTTCTGTGAAGGAACATAATGTCCAAGCATATTATGCATTCCAATCTCCAATATGCTTTTCTTATTTCAAATATTTCTATCCGTTCTAGAGGAAATCTTACCTCCTACTTATGAGGAACTGATTTCACTGGCATTTAGCACCATGGTTTGTGCAAATTTCTTTTTGCATAGACAACCATAAATTTTTGGAATCAGCCAAGCTTGTGACGTTATATGTTGTTACTACTTCATTACTGTGAACATGGCAATGACAAAAATACAAGCCCAATGTCTATTATTTTAACAGGCATTTATTATTTAGGATTCTTGAATCATATATGTATATTACTCGCAAACGACAATAAAGATACATCGGTATCACTTCTTTTAATTTGCAAGTTCTGTAAGGTTGTTATTTGCTTGAAGTTTTTCTGAAGTTCATGCTTATTGTTTTCGTTTTCTGATAATGGATCTAATTATTCACGTCTTTATAGATTATCTAATTAAATGAATGTTTTCTTTCTTCCCAGCTTCGTGATTACATTCATGTCATTGATTTAGGTGATTAACACATTACCATTGCTGTATTGCGTAAACTAAATGATTCTGATATAGGTATTACTCCAAATTTATGTCTTCTAATAATTTGTTATCATCATAAATTAAGTTCTCTTGCGGCAGCTATGTTTAATTCTATAGGCTAATAGAATATGTTATTGTTCCCTCTTTATCTTTTACAGTTTTAGGTTATAAAATATCAAGTACAGAATTTCGGTACACTGATTTTTGTGCTTCATACAGGTTCGGAGGTGTATAACTTGGGAACAGGAAAGGGAACTTCAATTTTGAAAATGGTGAGAGCGTTTGAGAAGGCCTCTGGAAAGGTAGCAGACTATTGGTTGTAATATTTATATGTTGTTTCTGAAGGCACGTTAAACATTGCTTTTAATTTTGATTATTTTTAAAACACTTTGTATTTTCATATCCATGGTGTGTTTTCTATTTTGCTTATAGGGGAAAAAATTTATAGCCAAAAATTTCACAGATGCATGGCCGTATCAAATAATAAATAGTGAATAAAGTATCATTTCTACAAGAATTAGGTACTAATAAAATTGTTGAGCACTAATTTTGCACTTTTGTTTAAATTGAGCAACTTAAATTGAATTCCAATAAGAGAAAAGAAATTGAAATCAAAATAAAACAAACTAACTGCCACAATTATCAAACGAGCAACTCAGAGTTACTAATCTCTTATTAACTTCATAAACCTTGATTTCACTAATTTAATTAGCTTTAATGTCAATTTTATTAATCTCGAATATAAATAACTATAAGTGCATGTCTGTCTATTCACAACTCTGTTTTAAGTATACTTTTTTTTGTTTAACATAATTACTTAAGAGGTAAGATAATTCAAACACACTCTTCAACAATTATATGAGGTCATTAGATATATGTCTATCATAATCGCAAATTGAATTATAATATAATCCCATATTACTTAATCTTAGAGCCTAATTAAAATTTCATTCGGCAAGGTAAATCCTAATACTCAAATTCATATTCAATGATGGTTAGTAATTAAATAGATAAAGCTAAACAAGATTAAGTAATCAAAATTAATATTAATTATAACTAAACAGTGAAAATAAAGTCTAATCCATTTATAAGTTCTCCTTTATGTTGCACAACAAACTAATTAAACATAACTAAAGAAAAACAACAACAAATAGAAAAAGGACATTTATTGATTCAAAACCTCATCTTTATGCACCACTGTCCAAGTGGCTACTTTCATCTCCACAGTCATCTCTTCCTCTCGTGTAGAGGGAGCCTTCTTTCTCTTTTCTTGTGATTCAATAATTTTGCAGTCACCCTCTACTTCCTTTTTATATTCGTGCTTCCTCTTTTTACTTTGGGTTTCGCCAATTGAACCCTTCCCTTCAATTTCCAAAAATGGCGACATGTGCCTTCGCAGTGGGAGAAAAATGATAAGGAAATAAAGTAGTAGTAGTAGTAAATAAAATTGTTTTTCCTTTTTTTTTATTTGAGACAACTTTCCACTTTTTTATTTTTTATTTTTTTCTTTCATAAAATTAAAAACTTATTTTCACAATTGAAATCCTATAAATGATGTATTTAAATTGATATCTTTTAAAATTTTAAGAAATTTTTTTAAATTCAATATTGACGGAGAGAAACGAGGCAAAAAGGAAAGGAGGAGACACGAGCGCGGGCTGAGGGAAACGAGATGACACAAGCTCAAGCTGACGGTTGAAGGTGTTAGGCGGCGCTGTGAGGCGAGTCGAAGCTTCGACTACGGTGGGGTGTGGGACGTAGGGTGGCATCATAAAGCGAGACGAAGGTCCGGTGATGGTGGGGTGTGGGAAGGTGGGGCGGAGCGGCTTGGCGCACGAGACGATGGTCTGGCGAGGGTGGAGTTTGGGAAGGTAGGGTGAAGTGGCGCGACGAACATGGTTGTTCATTTTTGGAGTTGACATCATTATCTTAATTATTAAGGACTAGGTCTCGTCCATTAACATCTTTGGAGGAACAATTTAGAAGGTCGTCATGTAGATGGGAAAACACAACATGTATCCACGTAATAACATTATTATTTTCGCTATTAATGACTAGGCCTCGTTCATTAACAGCTTTGAATAAACAAGTTAGGAGGTGGTCATGTAGATAGGAAAACACATGTATCCACGTAATAACATCATTATCTTTGCTATTAACGACTAGGCCTCATCCATTAACATCTTCGAAGGAACAAGTTAGGAGGTCATCATGTAGATGGAAAAACACAACATCTATCCATGTAATAACATCACTATATTGGCTATTAACGACTAGGCCTCGTCCATTAACATCTTCGAAGGAACAAGTTAGGAGGTCGTCATGTAGATGGGAAAACACAACATCTATCCATGTAATAACATCACTATATTGGCTATTAACGACTAGGCCTCGTCCATTAACATCTTTGAAGGAACAATTTAGGAGGTTGTCATGTTGATGGGAAAACACAACATCTATCCACATAATAACATCACTATATTGGTTATTAACGACTAGGCCTCGTCCTTTAACATCTTCGAAGGAACAAGTTAGGAGGTCGTCATATAGATGGGAAAACATAATATCTATCTATGTAATAACATCATTATCGCATTTGTCCAAAAAAAAAAATAACATCATTATCTTCGTTATTAACAAGATTATGTTCATTGTTACTTGTTAATGACATTATTTCGTTGATTAACATCTGACCAACAAGAAATTGGAACTTTTTAGCGTCGCTGCCCAAACGCAACACCTTTCACATATTCTATTCACACAGACAACAAAAGACATGTGTAGAAACAAGTTTGCAAGAATAGATGTTACCAGCATAATAACACCATGTGCCTCTATAATAACAACATGGTTCTGTTGATTAACACCTTAAGATATTTATCAGTTACTGTCAGATCAAAATCTGCATAATTACATTCAGGAACCATAGAGCATTTGTTCACAGCACCGCTCCACCCCACCTTCCCACACCCCACCCTCGTCGGACCTTCATCTCGCTTCACGGCACCACCTAACGTCCCACACCCTATCGTAGCCGAAGCTTCTTCTCACCTCGCTGCGCCACCTATCACCTTCAACCGTCAACTCGAGCTCGTGTCTCCACGTTTCCCTCAACCCAGCTCGTGTCTCCTCCTTTCCCTTTTGCCTCATTTCTCTCTGTCACTCTCTGATCTAATGCCTGGTCGTGTCTCTTAGTTCCCCTTTTTAGGAGGGTATTTAGGTAATTGTGTTAACATTTTATATCCCAGATTCCTCATGCCTCACTGATTTAGGATTTGTTAATTTCACGCAAGCATTCTGTCATTTTCTAATTTCATTTGTAGTTTTTTGGAATTTTCCAAATAGGAAGAGACAGGGTTTTCGCACAATGGATAAGACAAGAAAAGACAAAAATGAGGTCTTTGCACAATGGATAAACATCATATATTGTCATTAATCATTCTGTACAGTGTAGGCTCATATGTATGGTTCCTTATAACCTATAGAATGATGCCATGTATACATAATAGAATGGTCTAGAATCCCTTCACATGCTAGCTATGGTACCAAGCTATTATGTGTCAACATCAAAATGATTTCAAAACAAAAGCTCATGTTTGGGAAAAGTCCAACTTGCAAATGATTCACAAATGATGTGTATTACCTTGATTAAAGAATAATCTAGCAGTAGTTGACATGATTGCTTTAACTGTGAGAAAAGGTTGCTGGTATGAGAAGATAAAGTCAAAAATTATCTCTTGGGATACTAAGCAGAAGAAGCAGGCCAAACTTCAATTGGAAAGAAGGTTTGTGTTGGATCTTGGAAATGTACAAGCAGTTTAACATCATGGTCTATGGAACTCCATAACTCGGTGGATCCTACCACAAGGGCAATAGAACAATAACGTTACAAGGACAAAATAGCAAGGATTGAGATGATAGCACGAACAGCTAGAGCTCAGTTAGAGGACAAGAAAAGGAAAGAAGAGTCTCAGGTCACAGAAACAGTTAAACAAATCAGAGAGATAGGCACTTAGGCAGAGTCGCCATAAAAAGTTTCTACTGCTTCAAATTTTAATCAGAACAAAAATATTGAAGTCTCTGGACTCAAGATTCTGACATTGAAAAATGAAACAACTCTGTCTTTGATAGAGATGTTAGATCCCATATGTTTTAATGATAACAAAGATTGGACCAATGATATAAGAGGATATGATAACAAATGAATTTAAATAAAGTAAATAAATGACAGACAAAGCATTACTTGAAGTAAGTACTGGAGTAATAAAGAAGATATGAGAGAAAGAGCAAAGGAAGAACATCACTGGCGGATTATATCTATATTTACTCGAGTGACCGCTCGAGTAAGGAAGACTGTTACTCGAGTAATGTTTAAAGAAAATGTTTTCGAAAGCACTGCCAAAATTTGGAAGAAGTTACTCGAGTAATCTGTAAAGTTATATGAGCTATTACTCGAGTAGCCACTCGAGTAACACATGAGAAAAACCTTTACTCGAGTAGCTACTCGAGTAACAAAGGCAAAAATCTTCCCGTAGCTCTCAGCCAAAAAATGCAACAATTTACTCGAGTAGCCACTCAAGTAACCATGTGAGAAAAAGGCATTACTCGAGGGAGGACTCCAGTAATCTGCGGAGTTATTTGATCCATTACTCGAGGGATCATTGGAGTAATCAAGTCAACAAAGAACAAGTACTCTCAGCCAAGAATTTGATACAAATACTCGAGTGAGTAATCGAGTAATCTGCAAAGTTATTTGGAATTTACTCGAGGGGTCACTTGAGTAAGATGTGAAGAAAAGACATGACCACTCGAGTAACCACTCGAGTAATAGGCTTACTGGAGGAGGCACCCGAGTAATGTGTGAAGAGAAGACATGACCACTCCAGTAATCAGGTATTTCCAAGGTTTGTGATGTATCTTACTCTATATCTTACCCGAGTAATTTCTTATGAAAAATGTTGAATTACTCACTGCCATATTTGATATAGGGACAAATGTTCACATATTACAGGACTCAAGATTACACTAGCTAATAATTGTCTTAGGTGCTTTTAGGCTGGCAAATATGACCATGTCTTTGATATAGGGATAAATGTTTACATATTATGGGACTAAAGAGCTTCTCCTAAAGACATGGACGGGAATCATACTGAAGTACAGAAAGAGTGGACTAAATCTAAAAAGAGAAGGGAACAAGTTTGCTTCTCTAGATTAAAAAAGGGGACCATATCTTTTACGGGTAGAAATGAAGGTATTTCCTGTTAGTGCAAAAAGCAACTTTATTATACCAGCTAAAAACTGTACTTGGGTTCTTTTAGACGGGCACATCTGACTGTGTCTTTGATATAGGGATAAATATCTACATATTATGGGAATCAAGAGCTTCTGCTAAAGACAAGGAAGGGAATCATACTGAAATCTAAAAAGAGTGGAGTGAATCTTAAAAAAAGGGAACAAATTTGCTTTTCTCTATATTATAAAAAATGGACCATATCTTTCAAGGGAGGGAATGAAGGTATTTGCCTATTAATTCAAAAAGCAACTTGATTATACTGGTTAAAAACTACACTTGGGTTCTTTTAGGCTGGCAAATATGACCGTGTCTTTGATTTAAGGACAAATGTTTCCATATTATGCTACTCAAGAGCTTCTTCTAAAGACATAGACAAGAATCATACTGAAGTACAGTTCAAAAAAAGTGAGCTAAATCTAAATAAAAAAGGGAATAAGTTTGCCTTTCTAGATTAAAAAAAGGGACCATATGTTTTACGGGTGGAAGTAAAGGTATTTATCTATTGGTATAAAAATTAACTCTATTATACTAGCTAAAAACTGTACTTAGGTTCTTTTATGCTGGTAAATATGGCCGTGTCTTTGATCTATGGACAAATACTTACATATTATGGGACTCAAGAGGTTCTTCTAAAGATATAGATGAGATATGGAATCATATTGAAACACAGAAAGAGTCAAATAAATCTAAATAGAAAAGGGAACAAGTTTGTTTTTCTCAAGGTTAAAAAGAAAGGATGATATCTTTCACATATGGAAGTAACTCTATTTCACAAGTCATTGTTGGCATTTAAGAGAGACTGAAAAGGGGGGAAAAAAGCAACTAAAGTAGAACTAGCATGTGATATTTGTTATGTTGCATTCTAGTGAATAGAAATGATTGGGAAAAAAAAATACACTCTATTATCAATTGAGATGTCTTTCTATTTATTAAGACATATTTTTAAAAATCACAAAATAACTTATTAAAGATATGTAACAATTATCTCACTAAATATGAATCTTTCCCCAAAACATCTCATCAAAAATTAAATGAATATATTCACGTTTTTCAAATCCTGATAGGATATGTTTTGAATAAATTCATCATGAATTTCATACATTAATAAAAAGAATTGTGGGTAGCTTACCAAGAATAAGTAATGGAATTTATTAAAAAAATTAAAAATTATACTAGTCAAAGAGTAGGCAAGTGAACACCTATTGTCAAAAAAGAAGGCTAAAAAATATAATTTTAAAAGAGGATGAAAATCCAACAAATAAAACATTTAAAATTGCGTAGAAATAAATCTTTTTATAATATGTCATAATGCAACACAATATCACATATTAGTAACTCCTTAATTGTAGACTTCATTCTCATTTATAGCATATAATATTGACGTACATGTAACTTACGTTACCTTTTTGATTGGAATACAAGGTCAAATAGAATTATGGTTCACCAAACTTGTACCCGAGCATTGGTCATATTTGACTTTTTTAATATGTTCAAACGTGTATAATTATAGTAAATCATATTTTAAAAATATTTAAATTTCATATATCATAAATTATGATTAAAAAATTATTTTTTAAAACTCTATACTATTTCAAATCAACTAGTAATAAATTTATTATAAAATAATTGCATACCCACCCAATACAATATGCTTTGAATATAAAATTATAGAGATGGGAGCCAAATCGTGACAACATGGATGAGCTGGACAATTGTTTTGACTCTGTTGATGTCTATGAAGCGGTCCGCGCAGCCACTCGGTCGTCGCAGCCACGCCGCTGTTCAATTGTTTATCCTTGCTCTGATTTTTTTATCCGGGCACTATTGATTAGGGATGGAAATAGGTCAGGCCCCTAACAGGGGCTTACGGTCTAGCCTATATAAAGCCTAACCTAACCTATTTAGTAAATAGGCCAGGCTCAGGCTCAGACATATTATTAGGCCTATTTAGATAAACAGGTCAGGCCTATTTTTATAAGGCTTAGCCTACAAGCCTACAGGCCTGACCTATTTAAACTTTTTTTGAAAAAATTATACTATTATATAAGTATATATAATATCATCTAAATAATTTTATAAATTTACCAACTTAATCTTAATTCTAAGTTTCATATTTCATCGTCATTATACTCAACCCTTGTTTTCACATAAATTATTTACCTCTACATCTCTTCTCTTCGATCGTTCGAGATGGCAATACTAACTCACTTTCTCTCCCCTGATTTGTGCCCTCCACTAAAGCATAAAAATTGTTATGAATTTATTTTAGTGTCAAATGAAATATTATAATCTTAACAAGGGGAGTTTGTCCCAATTTACGTGCAAAGAGTAGAATAGGTAAAAGTCTAGTTTTACATATTATTTGTTATGCTTAGTCGATTTTAAAAAATATATCTCATTAGTCAATAGACGATTAGTTTTTCTTATTCCTATTTGCTCGAACAAGTGTTGTCACTAGACATTATTTTCTTTTCCTTTCTAAGCCTTAATATTATGATAAGAATAGATGTTAGGCTTTTAAGACATAATGTTGGATTGTATATAAGTATGAAGGGTTAGATATGAATTTGGCGGCATAGGCTTTAAATACTATTTAAAGTCCTACATTTTAAGTAGGCTTTTAAATAGGCTTCAGGCCTTGTTAGGCCTTCTGAAGGCCTAGGTTCAGGCCTAAAAAATAGCCTACATACAGGCTCAGGCCCAAACTCAGGCTTTAAATCTTTATTACAGACCCAGACCTATTTAGACAAAACCTAACCTAAGCTATTTCCACCCCTACTATTGACCCTCCAATATGCTTATTTATATCAATAATCTAGTTTTGGTTCAAGACACCAAATAATGACCCAAGTCCGAGAAATCTCCACAAGCTTGGTGCAAGCTCGAAGCCACAATGGCGGCCTCATTCAAAACATTGAGTTAACTCCATGGGATCTCCGACTTCTTCCCCACGGAAATATCCAAAAAGGAATTCTTTTTCACAAGCCTAAAGACAAAGACACTTACATTCAACACCTCAATCACTCCCTTTCCTCCACTCTAGATTTGTTCTTTCCTCTTGCTGGACGTCTCTCCATTGTTGAACATGGCGATGGTACCGCCTCTGTTTCCATTTCCTGCAATAACGCAGGTGCCCTGTTTGTCCATGCCGTGGCAGAGAATGTCGCTCTTTCTGATATTCTCGACCCCATCTACGTGCCTCGCATTGTCACCTCCTTTTTCCCTCTGAACGGATCTAAAAATTATGAGGGCACTTCCAAGCCATTGTTGGCCGTTCAAGTTACAGATCTAGTCGACGGCATCTTCATCGGATGCACAATGAATCACTCTGTTGCTGATGGCAGCTCGTTTTGGCATTTCTTCAACTCTTGGGCCGAAATATCTCGAGGTTTGGACAGAGTATCCAAGCTCCCTGCTCTTCAACGCTGGTTTCCTGAGGGGATTCAACACCCTATTCGCTTTCCTTTTACAGAGGAACACGAACGCTCTCATGACTTTATTCCACAGCCGCCACCAGATAGGGTGTTCCACTTTACAAGAGAAAACATTGCTCAGCTGAAAGCAAAAGCCAACGCAGAGGTTAGCAACAGCAACAGCAAAATATCATCTCTACAGGCGCTTTTAACTCATGTTTGGCGCTCAGTGATCCGTAGCCAATGTTTTGATCCAAAGGACGATGTCAGTTTCTTGCTCACTATAGGTGCCAGGTCCAGAATATGGCACCCACCATTAGCAGAGAATTATTTTGGAAATGCTTCGCATTCAGGCAAAATAACCATGAAAGCAGGGGAATTGCTTGAGGAAGGGCTTGGCAATGCTGCTTTGGGGATGAACAAGGTGGTTGCTTTACACACAGAAGAGAAGCTCAAGGGCTTGTATGAGTCTTGGATTAAAAGCCCTTTGCTTCTTAGATACACTGGTACGAAAAGTAACTCATTGGGCATAAGCAGTTCCCCGAGGTTCGACATTTACGGAAATGACTTTGGCTGGGGGAAGCCGGTGGCAGCTCGAAGTGGCGCTGCAAATAAAGCTAACGGGAAGCTTACTGTATTTGCTGGAGCAGAAGAAGGTAGTGTCGACGTTGAACTTTGCTTACCTTTCCAGATTCTAGAGACCGTGTCAAATGACCCTCATTTCACGGCTTTTGCTTCTGTCTAATGGATCTCTCTTCAAGGCCATGATCACAAGTTCTGTTTAAGAGGTATATATTTGCAGGTAGGAACCCAAAATAATCCTGTGTGAGGATTTTAAGGGCTTGACGTTTCTGTAGCACGTAGTGTGAAGCAATTGATCCTCTGTTATAAATTTAATGTTTTCAATTGGAGTTGGGTTTAGCCAATGTAAAAACCAGTCCCCTCGCACTCACACTATAATAAAAGTTTAGGATTACAACCAATAATAAAAGAATATTAAAAAAATATTTTTATTGAGTAATTTTGAGTTGTGAGATCGGCTATTACTCTAATCCAATAAATCGATAAAATCAAACTCACTGAGATTTTTATTTAAAAAATGTAGAATCAATTAAATTTGTGTGTGACCTTTTCTTGGCCAAAAAAAAAAAAAGACTAACTATATTTAACCCCCTACCAAGACACACACAGCGTGACCACATGCTTGCCCGCAGACATCCGGATCTCACCCGCGCCTATACGAACCTAGTCACAGCGCATGTCTGCTAGCACCTCGGTATCACTAATAAATACGTCTCCATAGTGCGTATATATACTTGTGTGTGTCAGAAAACTAATATCGTAATAAGTCTGCATGCATTAAGATTTACAAGAGCTATATGAGGGCTCTCAAATTTTATTAGCCCCACTCCGATCAAATTTTAAAATGTGAATCTGTTCTATCGTTTTTTTTACTAAAAAAAGAAAAAATAATCAAATTTTGGCTCTCAATCCATACACATCCTGTCGTTCCCAGTAAATATTGCGGGGTTGCATCTTGCTTTACTCAAGCTAACTAGCTAGCTTCTGAAGGATATTCTTCCGCTATGAACTTGTCATAATGTTGCAGAACTTGACTATTATAAGGGATATCTCACTTTTTTCGGTTGTTATTGTCAATTTGTCATGGTACAGTTAAAAATACCGCTGAATTAGTTTGTACAAATCTGTATTTCATCAGGTACTTTGAAATGTGAATTTGACTGCCGTCTATCAAATTAGGCTATGCACACAAGGGCTGAGTTATTTCTTTTGTAGCCCCCCTAATTAGAGGTGTTCTCGTACTCTTTGCTATATGACGGGTGAAACTATCGTTTTTCCTGGAGCTAGCTAGGAGGGGTTAATTCCCCTTACCATGCCACTGACAAAAAGCAGCTCAGTCATGGGCTTGAGACTGCACATTTACAGGTATGTGAACCATGTAGTCTCCTGAGTATTTAATAACTTGCGTACAATTGTTTTTAAAAAAATAAGAGATACATTAAAAACCAGTATCTTCATCAATATATAACTAAAATTTGTTCACCCAAGCCACCTTCATTAATGGCTTATATCCGTCTTCCCTCACATATTACTGTTTACAAGCAGGTTTAATTGTAAATTGTCCTCTGGCTCTGTGTGAGCTGATCTCCATCTCCATTGCACAATGCAATCACACATGTCACTCTGCGTGAGTTAGATTAGTCATTTTTCCCGCTAAACAATATATCCACCCCCCATTTGAATTTGAAATTTAAATTTGGATCCCACAAAAGCACCAGGTCAAGGGACTTCCTCTCTAAAGCATTCAAAATTTAGAATTTCGTCGTAAATTTTAGACAAATTTCAATTCTTTAGTAAATTTCTAATGGAATTTTGTTGGAAATTTGAGACGGAATTAAATCCGTCTAAAATTCCATCAAAAATATCTGACGGAATCTGAATGCTGTTAGAAATTGGTTTGTCACATTTTTATCAGCGATAGAATCTATTCCGTCAGAAATCCTGAATTTTGTGGTAAATTTCATGACAAATTTTGTCTAAAATTTAGTTTTTTTTTTTGTAGTGATATATGACATGTTTCCATACTATCACACACGCTCTCATCACGCACACGTTTTTTTACAGAATTTCTCTCTCGCTCACACATACACACATATAACACATCATTATATTGTGGGTGTCGGGGTTGTGATAGCATTTTGTCCGCGTGAAATAATCAAATTAATAATTGGCTGATAATATTATCATCAGGAATTATCCCAACACCTCACATAAAGATCGAAGAAGACTATTCCCGACGTATCTTCCATCTAAACCCGACTTACCCAAAGAACACAGTTCTACATAATCCGTTTTCACAATCATCCTTCTTTAATTCCTTTAACGAATAGGACACTTCATTATGATGAATTGAAGAACATAATTAGCTACAGCATTGCTTTTTCCCTTTCCCTTTTTTTTTTATTTTACTAATTACTCCTCCGGTCCTTAATATAGATATTTGTCTAATTTGATTAGATTAAGGAAATTAATTTATCTGATATGTATTTTTTAAAACACCTTAGCCGTCTTCCTTAATTCCCTAATTCCTTCTCCTATTTGATTATTGTTGAAAGAGTATCAATATAGGTAAATTAAAAAAAATGATAAATATAAAAATTATACCTTATATTTAGAATCAAGATTAACTCATCAAATAACATAGAAAGATGGAGAAAAAAACTATTTCCATGTATACATATATCCCAGGAAATGGACAACTGTAACGCAAGTTACTGGGAGAAAAACGATCCTACACCATGCGTGTTTGCAAATTGAAATCACCTGTCCATCTTTGGGCCCCTATGGCTAGTGGCCTAGTGCCATAAAATGATAAAAGCTCGCGTTAACCAATGATCAGTAGATCAACAATCCACATTTTCTACTCATCCAAACGAATCCACAGTTCCTGCTCAAGTGCTCATCCAAACGATGAGTAGATAATGCTCATCCCATAAATAAAGGATTTTTTTTTTGAAAAAATACTTCATACGATAAAAATTAATTAATTTAAGATAAGAGGTGTTAAAAAAATATTTTCAGATAGTGGGTGCTACTGAAAAAATATTTCAGAATACTGGTGTTGCAGAAAAAATATTTTAGAATGCAGGACTAGAAATTAATTAATTTAAGATATCAAGTGACAAAAATATTTCAGAGTGCAACATACAATTTAATCCAAATAAATAAAAATACATATAAAAAAATGGTCTGCACTTCAAAATTGGGGGGATGAGCATGTCATACTCATCTTTTGGATGAGCACGACACGAGGACCCATAGATAAAAGGATTCAAGCCAGTCAGGGGTAGAGTTTGTTTGTTGTACTTCCCTTTCCTTTGTACTCCCTCCGATCCTAATTATAAGACAAAGTTAACTTTTTTCAAGAAATTAAGGAAGCCAATTAAATTACTTTATAATATTTATATTTATATTTTTTTTCTCTAAACTAATTAATTTGACTAATAAGCTAATATATAATCTAATGATACTAAAAATATAAACACTCTAAAGTAATTTAATTGGCTTCCTTAATCTATCTAAAAAAGTCAACTTTATCTTATAATTAAGACTGGAGAGAGTAATAAGAACAAAAGAGCTCCATTGAAAGTCAAAGGTCGCATGTTTGTTCTTGTTTGTAACTCAGATGATGAGTGAAAGTCCCTCTAATTGAAAAAAAAGAAATCTCTAGCATATTCATCTAATATTATTTATAAGGCAATTCTAACATGTTTCACACAGACAAAAAAACTCTTAACTTTATTAACTCTTTCATAAAATTAAACAACTTTCTAATTTTATTCCTATTTGTATACATTATATCACGGGAGAACAAAATCAATACAATAATAAATTAAGGATAAAATTCTTCAATCATATGAATAATTTCTCTCTCTTTTCTATAAATAGGACAACAAATTTTATCCTTTCTCTATCCTATAAATAGGACCAAAGAAATTTGAAGTTCTCAAAAAATGTAGTCAAGCGAGGTTGCCTTACAGCCGGTGCACCCATTTACCATCGTGGCATTAGAACGCATTGGATCCATCAAAGCCCAATATATCCATTGCCTTTTCACGCGAGGGAAGCTGCCCAGATTTGCAACACAAACAGTATAAATGTGAACCCATAACTCAATTAGATGCGCCGATTAACTGAAGAGCGCGGAAGCGACCACAAAGCTCAGACTAAGGGACACATTATTGTTCTGTTAATATGTATGTTGGATTCCACCAATTAAAAGTCTGCTGTTAGGCATAATTAACGGACGATTTCCATGAGGATTTCTCATGCCCGGTCAAGTAATTAAAAATCGTGAGAAAATCAGGATGCTCAGTCGCTGCCTTAATTGTCACTCTTTTTTCAACAATTATGAAAATTCGATGCACTAGTAAAATATTAAAAACGACTGTTACTCTTTGCTATACTTAAATTATTCAAATCAATTTGATTTTTTTTTCCCGGTTAAATCGGTTTTCAGTTTTTATATGCGGATCTTTTAGTTTTCGGTGATCAGATTGGTTTGGGAAGAAAAAAATTTATTGCAGGCCTTGTTTATATCTAATTTTAGAAAATTAATAAGTAGGGTATAGAGCCCGTTGTACAGCGTGTTTTTTTACATGGCTATATGGGGAATAAAAAATTAATAATTTAAATCTACTTATGTTTTTTTTTTTTTTTTTTTGAATTTGAAACATTAAAATTTTAATATGATGCTTATATATATATATAAGTAGGGTATAGAGCCCGTCGTAAAGCGTGCCATGTCAGAAAAAATACTGCTTGGCACCTTTTTTTTTTTTGTTTTTTTCGTTTTTTTTATTCATATATTTTTTAAGCCCAATAGCTACCTCCTCATAAAACTGTGTGGTCCCATGTAGGGTGGTGGTGTTAGTGGGGTTCGGTTCAAGCCACGCTTTGTGTGATCCAGACATTACGCATACGTAGGCTGAATGGTTGTGTTTCTTGTAAGGTATTGAAACTCAGATCGGGTATTGAACTGATCGAGGTATTGGGTTAAAGGTCAGTGGTTTAGACCGGGGTCAACCTGGGGGTCAAACTGGAGATCAGACCGGGGTCAATTTAAAAAATATATATAATTTAAATGTTCATACATACCTTTCAAAAAATTATATAAGAGTTATTTTTCAACTAATAATCCAATATAACCTCCTGAACCTAATACCTACAAAAATATCATTAAGTATATAAGGATTTTTCTCCAACCAATGCTAAAAGTATTCCACAATCCTTTTAAAGCTCCTTATAAATAAAAAACTGTCAGGAAATTTTTGTTTTTTAAAAAAAAAAGCCAAAATGACTTCATTTGGAGTGTAAAAAATTAAAAAAAAAAAAAAGGGATCAAACCGTAACTAGTCCGGGTTAGGCCGGTTCACCCCGGGTCAGACTGGGTTCACCGGTTCACCAGTTTTTCCCCCTCACCCGGACCGGACCAGTGACCGGTTCACCGGTTTCCGGTCTGAACCGGCCGGTCCGGTCCTGTTTTCCATACATTGGTTTTTTGTTTCTCTCTCTATGTGTGTGTGTGGATCAGGGTGTGTGCTGCTCGCCCTGATGCGCACCCTGGTGCACTGGTGCACGTCTATTTTAGGGCTCTTTTTAAATATATTTTTTATGATTTTTTAGTCATTAGATTCTATAAAATGAATGATATTTATTTTGATATCTTATAGGTAAAAATTGGAACTGTTTTTAATTTTTTATGATTTTTTAAAAATATTTCAGAAAAATGGTACAGTTTTCTTTTTCACTCTAAATACTAAATCTTTAAAAAATCATAAAAAATTGAAAATAGCATCATTTTTTACCTGTAAGATATCAAGATGTCACTCATTTCGTATAGAATCTAATGATCCAAAAAACTATAAAAAATATATTTAAAAAGGCTCCATAGTCCGATGTATGGCGGTGGTTTTGGTGCTTCTATGTACGTGTATTCTGGTAGGTGACCGTAGTGTTTTACTCTCAGCCTATTTCCAATCTGTGATGATTCCGCCCGCTTATTCTTCTTGGTATGTTACTTCTTCACGGTTTCCCTTAATTTGCCCTTCCTCTGCCTTAGTCTCTCAGACTCCCTCTGTCATATATCTCAAACTCCCTTTTTCACCTCTGCATGGAAAATCGACCCTATTCATGGAAAACGTTGCCACCGCCGATGAAGAAGTTATTTTTGCATCAATTTTCTTTCTTAAGATTCCTGCACTCAGTTGCAAAATTCCAAAAATCATGTCTCAAATTGTATGTTTACCTAAGATTTATTGCAAATTTCCTGCTTTTCGGTCGTGCATCATATGGATTGATTAAAGTAGATGGAAGAGGTCGCATCATTCAATTTCCAGAAAAATCCAAAGTGTGTTGCTTTGAAAGAAATGGTAATTTTTCATATTCTTTTTGGATAGTTCCGCTAAAGCTAGTCACTGCTGGCAAGCTATCAAAATGGTCTTTTGCCTTCTTTCTTCAAGTTTGGAGCCTCCACTTATCCAAGTTTTGCATTATGGCTTACTGATATGATTGTGGTCATAATGTATCTATCTGGCTCCAAATCTCGGGTTCTTCTTCTCTTGCAACAAGTAAATACCTCTCTCATCGGGTTGTCACCCCAATATGCATTGAATTCACCATATTTTGCATCCATCGGGGTTTGATATTCAAGACATGATGTTTTACTTGAAGTTCAGATATGCATCATCCAATAATTTTGAATTTGAAATCATTTCTGCTTCTGTGAAGGAACATAATGTCCAAGCATATTATGCATTCCAATCTCCAATATGCTTTTCTTATTTCAAATATTTCTATCCGTTCTAGAGGAAATCTTACCTCCTACTTATGAGGAACTGATTTCACTGGCATTTAGCACCATGGTTTGTGCAAATTTCTTTTTGCATAGACAACCATAAATTTTTGGAATCAGCCAAGCTTGTGACGTTATATGTTGTTACTACTTCATTACTGTGAACATGGCAATGACAAAAATACAAGCCCAATGTCTATTATTTTAACAGGCATTTATTATTTAGGATTCTTGAATCATATATGTATATTACTCGCAAACGACAATAAAGATACATCGGTATCACTTCTTTTAATTTGCAAGTTCTGTAAGGTTGTTATTTGCTTGAAGTTTTTCTGAAGTTCATGCTTATTGTTTTCGTTTTCTGATAATGGATCTAATTATTCACGTCTTTATAGATTATCTAATTAAATGAATGTTTTCTTTCTTCCCAGCTTCGTGATTACATTCATGTCATTGATTTAGGTGATTAACACATTACCATTGCTGTATTGCGTAAACTAAATGATTCTGATATAGGTATTACTCCAAATTTATGTCTTCTAATAATTTGTTATCATCATAAATTAAGTTCTCTTGCGGCAGCTATGTTTAATTCTATAGGCTAATAGAATATGTTATTGTTCCCTCTTTATCTTTTACAGTTTTAGGTTATAAAATATCAAGTACAGAATTTCGGTACACTGATTTTTGTGCTTCATACAGGTTCGGAGGTGTATAACTTGGGAACAGGAAAGGGAACTTCAATTTTGGAAATGGTGAGAGCGTTTGAGAAGGCCTCTGGAAAGGTAGCAGACTATTGGTTGTAATATTTATATGTTGTTTCTGAAGGCATGTTAAACATTGCTTTTAATTTTGATTATTTTTAAAACACTTTTTATTTTCATATCCATGGTGTGTTTTCTATTTTGCTTATAGGGGAAAAAATTTATAGCAATAAATTTCACAGATGCACGGCCGTATCAAATAATAAATAGGGAATAAAGTATCATTTCTATAAGGATTAGGTACTAACAAAATTGTTGAGCAATAATTTTGCACTTTTGTTTAAATTGAGCAACTTAAATTGAATTCCAATAAGAGAAAAGAAATTGAAATCAAAATAAAATAAACTAACTGCCACAATTATCAAATGAGCAACTCAGAGTTACTAATCTCTTATTAACTTCATAAACCTTGATTTCACTAATTTAATCAGCTTTAATGTCAATTTTGTTAATCTCGAGTATAAATAGCTATAAGTGCATATCTGTCTATTCACAACTTTGTTTTAAGTATAATTTTTTTGTTTAACATAATTATTTAAGATATAAGATAATTCAAACACACTCTTCAACAATTATATGAGGTCATTAGGTATATGTCTAACATAATCGCAAATTAAATTATAATATAATCCCATATTACTTAATCTTAGAGCCTAATTAAAATTTCATTCGGCAAGGTAAATCCTAATACTCAAATTCATATTCAATGATGGTTAGTCATTAAATAGATAAAGCTAAACAAGATTAAGTAATCAAAATTAATATTAATTATAACTAAACAGTGAAAACAAAGTCTAATCCATTTATAAGTTCTCCTTTATGTTGCACAACAAACTAATTAAACATAACTAAAGAAAAACAACAAGAAATAAAAAAAAAAAGACATTTCATTGATTCAAAACCTCATCTTTATGCACCGCTGTCCAAGTGGCTACTTTCATCTCCACAGTCCTCTCTTCCTCTCGTGTAGAGGGAGCCTTCTTTTTCTTTTCTTGTGATTCAATAATTTTGCAGTCACCCTCTACTTCCTTTTTATATTGGTGTTCCTCTTTTTACTTCAGGTTTCGCCAATTGAACCCTTCCCTTCAATTTCCAAAAATGGTGATATGTGCCTTCACAGTGGGAGAAAAATGATAAGGAAATAAAGTAGTAGTAGTAGTAAATAAAATTGTTTTTCCTTTTTTTTATTTGAGACAACTTTCCACTTTTTTATTTTTTTCTTTCATAAAATTAAAAAATTATTTTCACAGTTGAAATCCTATAAATGATGTATTTAAATTGATATCTTTTAAAATTTTAAGAAAATTTTTTTAATTTAATATTGATGACTTCATAAGTATATCAAAATAAATCTCAAGTTTATTAAAAATAGGAAGTTATCATTTGCTAAGAGTTTAGTGCTTTTTTCCTCAAGCTTGGTATAGCTGCTTTCTCAGCTTCTGAATCATTTTGCAGTTCGAATTATGTCCTAATATAGCCTATTTTGTATACTAAATGATCTCCAGTCTTGATTTTCATGCTCTTACCGAATTTAATTTCATGCCAAGTATGACCAGAAACAAGTTTTTTGCTCCATCTCTGAAACTCAAAGCATCTTGAACCTTCTTATTCTATCTTATTAACCTATGTAATTATTTTGTCATCCAGATAAGTGTTAAAATGGAGATCGCATTACTACATAATATAGATTTTACGTCCCTAAAGGATGTCCTTTTTTAAAAAAGGGAAGTAAAAAATAAAGGCGGTGACATTTTTATAATTATAGGTGAGAACTAAATAACTTTATACGTCCGCAATTTAAATAGGGACGTCTAAAATATGACTTTACAGACTTTAGACGTCCCTATTTGAATTGGGGACGTCTAAAGATTTTAAATTTTTTTTTTTAAATGAGGGACGCCAAACATATATATTAGGGACGCCATTGGCGTCCCTCATTTTTTTTTTAAAAAAAGTTGACTTTAGAGGTCCCCAATTTAAATTGGGGACGTCTAAAGTTACATCTAGAGTAAGCGATGAGTGTAACATCCTAATTTTTTTTTACTAACACTTTAGAGTTAGTTGTGGTTTAAGTTTTAATTAATCAAGAGTATATGAAAAATTAATAATGTAAAAGAAGCATCAAGTTCTGAATATCATTCTATACAAAAAAAAAATGATAGAAATAAAATATCACCCTAAAACAATTATTTCAAATATATGAGTATGCGTATACAAATATATCTTGGTATGAAAATAAATAATATAAAAAAAATGCTGTTTGAATATTACAATTATTATTTATTTATTATTAAAAAAAATTATTTTAAGAAAAGGAGTCAAACCCTAACCTAGACCCCTCTTATATAAGATCTCTTCCTTCACACACTCCATACGCTCTCCACGCCGCACCCCGACTCCATCAGCTATAGGTGCGTGTTCTGTTTCTTCCCCATCCCTACTGTTACTGTTGCTCTGCTCACATGATGTCGCATCAAGGTTCATTTCCTTAGATTACTTCCTTCCCTCTCCAGTATTTTAGTCTTATCATGCCAGATCTATAAATTTCTCTCACCAATGTCTCTGCTGAACGTGTGGCTCATATATATGTATATTTCTTGAATTCAAATTTCATACCCCACATTACTGTTGTTGTATGAATATTCTATTAATTATTTCCTCATATCTTCACCTCTTTGCCATTGATACGGTCTCCTATACACACATCCTCCCCATACTTTATCACCCTGTATTATCCTCTGATCTTATCCTTGTGAGCATTTTCTTCTTTCTCAAACGTTTCAACAATAAGTTATGACCCCAAGATCCTCTTCCAACCAATGAAATTGGGGCGTGTGAACATATGTTGTTTTTTTTTTTTTACTTTGTTCAAAACCCTTTTATCTTTTCTTGTGCGCATATGTGTACATGTTTGCTTTAGGATTTAATTATTGATGTTCTTTCTTTCTTTTTAGTGCCAAGCCCAGCGAATCTTGAGGGTCAACATTTAACAAGAAAACTTTTTTTTAAATCCTTCAAACTCTTCTCACTCCTTTGTAGATAGACAACTCACATTGGACTTCACCCTTTCAAATCCTTTCTTATATATATATATATATTTATATACAATGCTCCCATATTATATATATATATATATATATATTTACCGCACTCCTATCTTCCTTATGCATAAATCCTTTACCTTATGTAATCATTTTTATTTTCATCTAATAATAAATCTCCATATAGATGTTGATATGTGGTAGCTAATTAATGAATATGGATACGCATAATATTAATTTTTAGAGGGTGTATATATTTTTCTAAAGCCTCCTCCAATATCTTCATTCCTCTTACACAGTCATGCGCATGTATATGTATGTGTCCATCTATATCTACTCCTATATATTAAACTTGTTATCTTATACATTCTTACATTTAACAAGTATATCCTCCCATGCCCTTCTGAATCCATGCCCTGCGTTTTTGTTGTTGTGCTTCACACACAATAATTCATTTATTTATGTTATCTTCTCTCCTATCAATTCGTGCGTGTATGTGTGTATATATTCATTTATTTTTTTTTACCATTCATCTTTTCCTCACAAACAAGTCATATATATATATATATATATATTCTAATCTAATGAACCCATACCTATATATTCCCTTCATTATTTTATTACTAAGCCCATACGCCTCAGCACCTATATTTTATGTTCATCTTCCTTGCCATTTTGAAGAAAATCTGCGCCTATATTCCCTTTTCTCCATCTTATGCACATAGGAAAGTGTGAACCACTTAACATTATCTTATCTATTAAAATACTCCCACTATTCTAACATGATACTTATTTCTTTATTTTATTATTATTTATTCTTTACAAACATTACCTATATTTATAAGACAAGTTTTATCATATTTAAATATTCTGTCCTAGATAAATAAATAAGATAACTTATATTATTGGTTAATATGTGTGTATATAATATTAGTCATCAAGGGGTAGCCTTAATGTTTTACTGAAGTTTTAGAATAGTGCTACGGAAACTATAGAATAGTTTTGGGTAAAAATGTTAATAGATAATTATGTTTATGTTTTGTAGACTCTCATTGAGAGATTTTGAGTCACTCCGTATGATTGCCTGTGAGTTAGGGAATACCAGGTAACTCTGAATATTCTTCCATATACTTGTGAATTGTGTATGATTGTGAATGATATTTTTTTAAAGAAAAATGGACTGAATTATATGTGTATGTGTATGTATTGTTAATTCTCAAATAAATAGTGTCACAAGTAAATTTCTCTATAACTCATTTCACTCGAATGATTAATAATTTAATGATAATTAATGTATTATTGGATTATTATTTCCTTTTTAGCATGTTTGAATATGTGGTGATATTTGATAAGAATGGAAGCATGATTTATTATACATTGTCTTTTAATGATATTATATTTATTACTGTCATGGCGGTTGCATTTGTGATGATGGGTTGGAGTAAGGAGGAATTTGTATGTTGAGATCTTTTACCACGTGGTATGCCATCACTCGGTGCACAGTGGATGGCACTTGTCAGGGCCCCTTCTTCCATGTTTTCCTTTGGCCGGGATTGCATTGGAGCTGTGGGACATGTGACACCTCCTTAGCTGTGTTCTTTTAAGGAGGGGAGCCATAGTCCAGACTTAAGCTCTACACCTTTGGCCGGGTGTATCTTAAGCACTGGTGAGCTTGGGACAATCCAGTCAAATGGATGAGTTTCTGTTGGACTATGTGTTAGCCTATGGCTCCAGTTAGCGGAATAAGGTTGGACGGTGATATAAGGGAGGTTGCATCTTGCATATTGCATAATTGTATATTATATGTTGTGATTAAAATACAGATTGATATGATGATGATTAAATTTGTAATTGTCTTGTATGAAGATTATGGTACATACAAATATATACATAATCAGTTCCTTCTTTTCATCATATGTGATTACTTGTGTACGGTAGAAACTTTCGGTAGTTACTGAGACGTTGAATCTCATCCTATTATATTAACATTTTTCAGGTGAATATTCTAGTAAGATGCAAGGGAAGGCACTTGTGGAGCGAGTCTTGAAGGCTCTATTACGCTCCTTGTGTATCTTTATGCCACTTTATATTTAATTGCCATGACACTAGGATTATTTTTCATCCTAAAATATTTCGGTTGATAAATATTTGTTTGAAACTAAAACTCTGAACTAATAGTTGAAAGTATCAAGTAAGTGTTACTCAAGTTTTGTTCGGATAGAGTCCCTAAGTTCATAAGTGACGTTTTTAACGAATTTGTTAAGTATATATGTCTTTTCAAATGAGGTGTTACAATGAGGATCACATAATTGCAGTTGTTGCTACTGCGTTTGCCATATATTCACTGTGTCTCCGTAGTTTGAAAGAGTTTCCCATTTCTTCTTCCAGAAGTATCTCCATAAGACATGATTCAACCCTATACTTACGGTAATCATTACTTATTGGAAGAATTATATTCAGGTTCCGCACAAGAGAAAAAATAAATAAATGACCCCATTGACAAGTCTATGAGCTTCAATTGACAAGTTTAAGAGTGTCATTAACAAGTTTAAGATACCATTTTTTTTCTCTTGTGTGATATCTGAATGCAATTCTCCCTTAATTATTCAATCTTCCCTTTCTTTGCTTCTATATGCACACGCTAACATAAAGATAGATATATAAGTACCTTTAGTTGGGCCAATATTACTCGAATTTATTAAAGACATGCAAGTAATGTGTTTGGTTTTATGTCTTCTAAGAAACAGAAAATGCTTTTACCGTGAGACCCTCTCCTCACAAGTCACAACTAGAGAACTCCAATTCCACCTAGCAGAAAAAGATGAAAAGAAAAGACAAATAGGAAGGGAAAAATTCCAGAAAACTACAAACAAAATTAGAAAAAGACATAATGCTTGGGTGAAATTAAAAAATCCCAAATCAGTGAGGCATGAGGAATCTGAGATATGAAATGTTAACACAATTACCTAAATACTCTCCTAAAAAGGGGAACTAAGAGACACGACCAGACATCATATTAGAGAGTGACGGAGAGAAACGAGGCAAAAAGGAAAGGAGGAGACACGAGCTCGGGCTAAGGGAAACGAGGAGACACGACCAGACATCATATTAGAGAGTGACGGAGAGAAACGAGGCAAAAAGGAAAGGAGGAGACATGAGCTCGGGCTAAGGGAAACGAGCACGGGTTGAGGGAAACCGGGGGACACAAGCTCGGGTTGAGGGTTGAAGGTGTTAGGCGGCACTGCGAGGCGAGGCGAAGCTTCGACTATGGTGGGGTGTGGGACATAGGGCGGCGCCGCAAAGCGAGATGAAGGTCCGGTGATGGTGGGGTGTGGGAAGGTGGGGGGAGCGGCTTGGCGCACGAGACGATGGTCCGACGAGGGTGGAGTGTGGGAAGGTAGGGTGAAGTGGCGCAGCGAACATGTTTGTTCATTTTTAGAGTTGACATCATTATCTTCACTATTAAGGACTAGGCCTCGTCCATTAACATCTTTGAAGGAACAATTTAGAAGGTCGTCATGTAGATGGGAAAATACAACATGTATCCACGTAATAACATTATTATTTTCGCTATTAACGACTAGGCCTCGTCCATTAACAGCTTTGAATAAACAAGTTAGGAGGTGGTCATGTAGATAGGAAAACACATGTATCCACGCAATAACATCATTATCTTCGTTATTAACGACTAGGCCTCGTCCATTAACATCTTCGAAGGAACAAGTTAGGAGGTCGTCATGTAGATGGGAAAACACAACATCTATCCATGTAATAACATCACTATATTGGCTATTAACGACTAGGCCTCGTCCATTAACATCTTCGAAGGAACAAGTTAGGAGGTCGTCATGTAGATGGGAAAACACAACATCTATCCATGTAATAACATCACTATATTGGCTATTAACGACAAGGCCTCATCCATTAACATCTTCGAAGGAACAAGTTAGGAGGTCGTCATGTAGTTGGGAAAACACAACATCTATCCATGTAATAACATCACTATATTGGTTATTAACGACTAGGCTTCATCCATTAATATCTTCGAAGGAATAAGTTAGGAGGTCGTCATGTAGATGGGAAAACACAATATCTATCCATGTAATAACATCATTATCTTCGTTATTAACAAGATTATGTTCATTTTTACTTGTTAATGATATTATTTCATTGATTAACATCTGCCCAACAAGAAATTGGAACTTTTTAGCTTCGCTGCCCAAACGCAATACCTTTCATATCTTCCATTCACACGGACAACAGAAGACGTGTGTAGAAACAAGTTTGCAAATAACATGGTTCTGTTGATTAACACCTTAAGATATTTATCAGTTGCTGTCAGATCAAAATCTGCATAATTACATTCAGCAACCATAGAGCATTTGTTCACCGCACCGCTCCGCCCCACCTTCCCACACCCCACCCTCGTCAGACCTTCATCTCGCTTCGCGGCACCGCCCAACGTCCCACACCCAACCGTAGCCAAAGCTTCTTCTCGCCTCGTAGCGCCACCTAACACCTTCAACCGTTATCTCGAGCTCGTGTCTCCTCGTTTCCCTCAGCCTGCGCTCGTGTCTCCACGTTTCCCTCAACCCAGCTCGTATCTCCTCCTTTCCCTTTTGCCTTGTTTCTCTCCGTCACTCTCTAATCTAATGCCTGGTCGTGTCTCTTAGTACCCCTTTTTAGGAGGGTATTTAGGTAATTGTGTTAACATTTCGTATCCCAGATTCCTCATACCTCACTGATTTGGGATTTGTTAATTTCACCTAAGCATTCTGTCCTTTTCTAATTTCGTTTGTAGTTTTTTGGAATTTTCCAAATAGGAAGAGACAGGGTTTTCGCACAATGGATAAGACAAGAAAAGACAAAAATGAGGTCTTTGCACAATGGATAAACATCATATATTGTCATTAATCATTCTGTACAGTGTAGGCTCATATGTGTGGTTCCTTATAACCTATAGAATGATGCCATGTATACATAATAGAATGGTCTTGAATCCCTTCACATGCTAGTTATGGTGTCAAGCTATTATGTGTCAACATCAAAATGATTTCAAAATAAAAGCTCATGTTTGGGAAAAGTCCAACTTGCAAATGATTCACAAATGATGTGTATTAACTTGATTGAAGAATAATCTAGCAGTAGTTGACATGATTGCTTTAACTGTGAGAAAAGGTTGTTGGTATGAGAAGATAAAGTCCAAAATTATCTCTTAGGAGACTAAGTAGAAGAAGCAGGCCAAACTTCAATTGGAAAGAAGGTTTGTGTCGGATCTTGGAAATGTACAAGCAGTTTAACATCATGGTTTATGGAACTCCATAACTCGGTGGATCCTACCACAAGGGCGATAGAACAATAACGTTACCAGGACAAAATAGCAAGGATTGAGATGATAGCACGAACAGCTAGAGCTCAGTTAGAGGACAAGAAAAGGAAAGAAGAGTCTCAGGTCACAGAAACAGTTAAACAAATCAGAGAGATAGGCACTTAGGCAGAGTCCCCATAAAAAGTTTCTACTGCTTCAAATTTTAATTAGAACAAAAATATTGAAGTCTTTGGACTCGAGATTCTGACATTGAAAAATGAAACAACTCTGTCTTTGATAGAGATGTTAGATCCCATATGTTTTGATGATAACAAAGATTAGACCAATGATATAAGAGGATATGATAACAAATGAATTTAAATAAAGTAAATAAATGGCAGACAAAGCATTACTTGAAGTAAGCACTGGAGTAATAAAGAAGATATGAGAGAAAGAGCAAAGGAAGAACATCACTAGCAGATTATATCTATGTTTATTCGAGTGACCACTCGAGTAAAGAAGACTATTACTCGAGTGGGTACTTGAATAATGTTTAAAGAAAATGTTTTCGAAAGCACTGCCAAAATTTGGAAGAAGTTACTTGAGTAGCTACTCGAGTAATCTGTAAAGTTATATGAGCTATTACTCGAGTAGCCACTCAAGTAACTATGTGAGAAAAAGGCATTACTCGAGGGAGGACTCTAGTAATATGCGGAGTTATTTGATCCATTACTCGAGGGATCATTGGAGTAATCAAGTCAACAAAGAACAAGTACTCTCAACCAAGAATTTGATGCAAATACTCGAGTGAGTAATCGAGTAATCTGCAAATTTATTTGGAATTTACTCGAGGGGTTACTCGAGTAAGATGTGAAGAAAAGACATGACCACTCGAGTAACTACTCGAGTAATAGGCTTACTGGAGGAGGCACCCGAGTAATGTGTGAAGAGAAGACATGGCCACTCGAGTAACCACTTGAGCAATCAGGTATTTCCAAGGTTTGTGATGTATCTTACTCTATGTCTTACCCGAGTAATTTCTTATAAAAAATGTTGAATTACTCACTGCCATATTTTTTTATAGGTTTACTCGAGAGACTACTCGAGTAACAAGCATGATCACTCGAGTAGCCACTAGAGTAATGAAGTCCAGAAATCATGTTTTTGATTGAATGATTATTGATTAATTATCTATATGATTAACTCTTTATTGTACTAGTATTCTAAGTACATTTACAGATAAACAATGAAGAGATCATGCCAGAATTAAAAAGTCAAATAAAAGTTTTAACGTTTACCTACCGCTGCCTACAGCAAACGGAGAGTTTTCAAATTTGAAGAATGGTCAACCGTTGCTGCGCGACTCTAACGGACATGTTTGAATTGCTTCCAACGGACACTATAAATCATCTATATATATGGAGCATTCAAATAACAGAAAACAAGAACCAAAAACACAGGAACATACACTGATCAACACACTCTTAGTACTTTGTTTTCTTATACTCAATCATTGTACTTCAGTGATTATATATTTGCTCTGTGAGAGAGTTTTTTCATTACAAATTCAATATTTGTTATTGAGACAACTTAAGGTTGTGGAACCTTGAGTTGAGGATTTGATTACAACGTGTAAGGGGGAGTGAGTGTCCAGGTAAAGAAACTTGTTGTGTACTGAGGTGTCAAAAACCCACTGAATCTTGGAGAATATAATGAAATTCTCAGAGACGTTCTGAGGACTGGATGTAGGTCAAAGTGGTTGTGGCCGAACCAGTATAACTCCTAATATACACTTCGATGATATTTCTCTTTGCTCTCAACTGCTTTAAATATTCTATCAATTTTCTTATACGCAACGAAATTTCTGGTATTACCCAATTCACCCTCCCTCTTGAGTGAAACGCTTGCACTAACAAGAGAGACAAATTTTTTCACGTTCTTGTTCTTATGGGATTCAAGAGCTTCTTATAAAGACATGGACCACATATAGAATTACAACAAAGCCCATAAAGAGTGGATTAAATCGAAACAAAAAAGGGAACAACTTACTTTTCTCTAGATTAAAAAAAGGGATCATATCTTTCACGGAGAGAAAGTGAAGATATTTGTCTATTAGTACAGAAGTAAATCGATTGTACTAGCTAAAATTGTACTTGAGTGCTTTTAGGCTGGAAAATATTACCGTGTCTTTAGGGACAGATGTTTACATATTATAGGACTCGAGTTTCTCCTAAAGACACGGACGTGAATCATACAAAAGTCCAAAAAGTGTGGACTAAATCTAAATAGATAAGGAAACAAGTTTGCTTCTTTAAATTAAAAAAAGGACCATATCTTTCACAAGTGGAAGTGAAGGTATTTGCTTATTAGTGAAAAAAGTAACTCTATTATACTAGCTAAAAATTGTACTTAGGTTCTTTTCGGCGAGCAAATCTGACCCTGTCTTTGATATAGGGACAAATGTTCACATATTACAGGACTCAATATTACACTAGCTAACAATTGTCTTAGGTGCTTTTAGGCTGGCAAATATGACCATGTCTTTGATATAGGGACAAATGTTTACATATTATGGGACTAAAGAGCTTCTCCTAAAGACATGGACGGGAATCATACTGAAGTACAGAAAAAGTGGACTAAATCTAAAAAGATAAGGGAACAAGTTTGCTTCTCTAGACTAAAAAAAGGGGACCATATCTTTTACGGGTAGAAATGAAGGTATTTCCTGTTAGTGCAAAAAGCAACTTTATTATACCAGCTAAAAACTGTACTTGGGTTCTTTTAGACGGGCACATCTGACTGTGTCTTTGATATAGGGATAGATATCTACATATTATGGGACTCAAGAGCTTCTGCTAAAGACAAGGAAGGGGATCATACTGAAATCTAAAAAGAGTGGACTGAATCTTAAAAAAAGGGAACAAATTTGCTTTTCTCTATATTATAAAAAATGGACCATATCTTTCACGGGAGGGAATGAAGGTATTTGCCTATTAGTTCAAAAAGCAACTTGATTATACTGGTTAAAAACTACACTTGGGTTCTTTTAGGCTAGCAAATATGACTGTGTCTTTGATTTAAGGACAAATGTTTCCATGTTATGCCACTCAAGAGCTTCTTCTAAAGATATAGACAAGAATCATATTGAAGTACAGTTCAAAAAAAGTGAGCTAAATCTAAATAAAAAAGGGAATAAGTTTGCTTTTCTAGATTAAAAAAAGGGACCATATGTTTTACGGGTGGAAGTAAATGTATTTATCTATTGGTACAAAAATTAACTCTATTATACTAGCTAAAAACTGTACTTAGGTTCTTTTATGCTGGTAAATATGGCCGTGTCTTTGATTTATGGACAAATACTTACATATTATGGGACTCAAGAGCTTCTTCTAAAGATATGAATGAGATATGGAATCATATTGAAACCCAGAAAGAGTCGAATAAATCTAAATAGAAAAGGGAACAAGTTTATTTTTCTCTAGGTTAAAAAGAAAGGATGATATCTTTCACATATGGAAGTAACTCTTATTCACAAGTCATTGTTGGCATTTAAGAGAGACTGAAAAGAAGAAAAAAAAAAAAGCAACTAAAGTAGAACTAGCATGTGATATTTGTTATGTTGCATTCTATCTAGTGAATAGAAATGATTGGGAAAAGAAATACTCTATTATCAATTGAGATGTCTTTCTATTTATTAAGACATATTTTTAAAATTCACAAAATAACTTATTAAAGATATGTAACAATTATCTCACTAAATATGAATCTTTCCCCAAAACATCTCATCAAAAATTAAATGAATATATTCACGTTTTTCAAATCCTGATAGGATATGTTTTGAATAAATTCATCATGAATTTCATACATTAATAAAAAGAATTGTGGGTAGCTTACCAAGATATAAGTAATGCAATTTATTAAAAAAATTAAAAATTATACTAGTCAAAGAGTAGGCAAGTGAACCCCTATTGTCAAAAAAGAAGGCTAAAAAAAATAATTTTAAAAGAGGATGAAAATCCAACAAATAAAACATTTAAAATTGCGTAGAAATAAATCTTTTTATAATATGTCATAAAGCAACACAATATCACATATTAGTAACTCTTTAATTGTAGACTTTATTCTCATTTATAGCATATAATATTGACGTACATGTAACTTACGTCACCTTTTTGATTGGAATACAAGGTCAAATAGAATTATGGTTCACCAAACTTGTACCCAAGCATTGGTCATATTTGCCTTTTCTAGTTTGTTCAAACGTGCATGATCGTGACAAATCATATTTTAAAAATATTTAAGTTTTGTATATCATAAATTATGATTAAAAAATTATTTTTAAAAACTCTATACTATTTCAAACAAACTAGTAATAAATTTATTATAAAATAATTGCATACCCACCCAATACAACATGCTTTGAATATAATATTATAGAGATGGGAGCCAAATCGTGACAACGTGGATGAGCTGGACAATTGTTTTGACTCTGTTGCTGTCTAGGATGCGGTCTGCGCAGCCACTCGGTCGTCGCAGCCACGCCGCTGTTCAATTGTTTATCCTTGCTCTGATTTTTTTATCCGGGCACTATTGACCCACCAATATGCTTATTTATATCAATAATCTAGTTTTGGTTCAAGACACCAAATAATGACCCAAGTCCGAGAAATCTCCACAAGCTTGGTGCAAGCTCGAAGCCACAATGGCGGCCTCATTCAAAACATTGAGTTAACTCCATGGGATCTCCAACTTCTTCCCCACGGAAATATCCAAAAAGGAATTCTTTTTCACAAGCCTAAAGACAAAGACACTTACATTCAACACCTCAATCACTCCCTTTCCTCCACTCTAGATTTGTTCTTTCCTCTTGCTGGACGTCTCTCCATTGTTGAACATGGCGATGGTACCGTCTCTGTTTCCATTTCCTGCAATAACGCAGGTGCCCTGTTTGTCCATGCCGTGGCAGAGAATGTCGCTCTTTCTGATATTCTCGACCCCATCTACGTGCCTCGCATTGTCACCTCCTTTTTCCCTCTGAACGGATCTAAAAATTATGAGGGCACTTCCAAGCCATTGTTGGCCGTTCAAGTTACAGATCTAGTCGACGGCATCTTCATCGGATGCACAATGAATCACTCTGTTGCTGATGGCAGCTCGTTTTGGCATTTCTTCAACTCTTGGGCCGAAATATCTCGAGGTTTGGACAGAGTATCCAAGCTCCCTGCTCTTCAACGCTGGTTTCCTGAGGGGATTCAACACCCTATTCGCTTTCCTTTTACAGAGGAACACGAACGCTCTCATGACTTTATTCCACAGCCGCCACCAGATAGGGTGTTCCACTTTACAAGAGAAAACATTGCTCAGCTGAAAGCAAAAGCCAACGCAGAGGTTAGCAACAGCAACAGCAAAATATCATCTCTACAGGCGCTTTTAACCCATGTTTGGCGCTCAGTGATCCGTAGCCAACGTTTTGATCCAAAGGACGATGTCAGTTTCTTGCTCACTTTAGGTGCCAGGTCCAGAATATGGCACCCACCATTAGCAGTGAATTATTTTGGAAATGCTTTGCATGTAGGCAAAATAACCATGAAAGCAGGGGAATTGCTTGAGGAAGGGCTTGGCAATGCTGCTTTGGGGATGAACAAGATGGTTGCTTTACACACAGAAGAGAAGCTCAAGGGCTTGTATGAGTCTTGGATTAAAAGCCCTTTGCTTTTTAGATACACTGGTACGAAAAGTAACTCATTGGCCATAAGCAGTTCCCCGAGGTTCGACATTTACGGAAATGACTTCGGCTGGGGGAAGCCGGTGGCAGCTCGAAGTGGCGCTGCAAATAAAGCTAACGGGAAGCTTACTGTATTTGCTGGAGCAGAAGAAGGTAGTGTTGACATTGAACTTTGCTTACCTTTCCAGATTCTAGAGACCGTGTCAAATGACCCTCATTTCACGGCTTTTGCTTCTATCTAATGGATCTCTTCAAGGCCATGATCACAAGTTCTGTTTAAGAGGTGTATATATATATATATATATATATTTGCAGGTAGGAACCCAAAATAATCTTGTGTGAGGATTTTAAGGACTTGACGTTTCTGTAGCACAGAGTGTGAAGCAATTGATCCTCTGTTATAAATTTAGTGTTTGTTTGAAATAATTAATGTAAATTGAATTTATTTTAATTTGATTTTTTATAATATTATTTTTGTTAAAAATTAATTGTGATTTATGTTTGGATTGGCGGTCATATGAATAATTTTTGTACAAGAAGGGGGGAGTTTAGGATGGTTTATTTTTGGATAATAAGTGTTTATTATATAAGTTGAGATAAAACTTCTCTCACATACTTACCTCATATATCATAAATCACGATTTAACACAAGTGACTAAAACACTTATTTGGATTGGCTTAAATACAAGTGACTTTTGTGATAATAGTAAGAGAGAGTGGGTAGAAAAATATTTTAGAGTGAGTGGAAATCAATAAATCAGTATTCTAAGTTTTAGGTGTTCTTTACTATTAAAAAAATACATTAAAGGTAAAATTGTAGTCAGTCTCCTAAAACTAGGCAAAACTGAAAAAATATTTTAAAGTAATTTTTGTAGCTGAAAAAGTATATTAAGGGTAAAATTACAATCAATCTGATAACACACTGGGTACAGTTGGAAAAATATTTTAAGGGGTTAAAAAGCACAAAAAAATATTTTAAATTAATTTTTGTAGCTAAAAAAGTATATTAAGGGTAAAATTACAATAAGTCTGATAACACACTTTGTATAACTGGAAAAATATTTTAATTATTCACTCTTAATTGTAATAGAGAGAGAGAGAAGAAAAAAATTAAGTTGGACCGTTGGACGTAATTATTACACTTAACAATAACAATAAACTTAATTGAAGAGGAAAAAAACTCCAACGTTTTACTTCTTGTAAAAGCTCTTTCTTTTTATTTAAAAGCTCAATTATCAATTGGGTTGGGTGAACCAAACACTCAACTTTTATTTTTTAGCCACCTATTGATCTCAAGGTCAAACTAATTGCGATTGAATCCTATGAATCCTACAAAAATGACTCCAAACAAACACACACATTAACGTTTTCAATTAGAGCTAGGTTTATCCAATATAAACTAGTCCCCTCACACTCAAACTATAACAAAAGTTTAAGATTACAACCAGTAAAAGGATATTGAAAAAAATATTTTTATTGACTAATTTTGTGTTGAGAGATCTCCTATTACTTTAATCCAATAAATTGATAAAATTTAACACACCGAGATTATTATTCAAAAAATATTTAAACTCAATTAAATATGTGTCTGTGAACTTTTCTTGCCAAAAAAAAAAAAAAAACTATATCTAGCCACCTACCGAGACTCGCAGCCTGACCACATGCTTGCCCGCTCCCCTACGGATCTAACCTGCGCCTATACGGACCTACCCACCTGCATGTCTGCTAGTACATCTGTAACACTAATAAATACGGGTTTTTTTACTAATATGCTGCAAACAGTAAAACATATTTATCAATATACTACACCGTAGAAAATATTTACTAAAATGTTATACTGAAAATCGTTCTTCAGATGATAAATTTTAGAAATCGTTCACCTGAAGAACGATTTCTTTTTGCACTGCTTTGGTACGCAATTCTATGCAAATGAAAATCGTTCTTCAGATGAACGATTTCTAAAATTCATCACCTGAAGAACGATTTCATTGTATTTCTCTCTCTTCATCATTGCCTAATGATTAATTTACAATAAAAAACTCCCTCTCTCCTCATCATTACCTAATGATTAATTTACATTAAAAAAACAATGATTGCTAAGTGATTGATGATGATGATGATCATAATGATGATAATAATAATACTAATAGTGATTACATAATAAAAGAAATAATGATTGCAAAAATAAGATAAGGAGTATATTGACCAAATAAAGTATTAAAAAATTAACACTAAATAATAATTAAGTGTATATGACTGAAAAATGAAAATGAATTAACCTTATAAATAGTGACTTCCTGTACCACATCTAGGTCTCCTCCGCATACGTTGCGGTCGTTGTTGTTGTTGTTGTTGCGGTCGTTGCTGTTGTTGTACGTCAAGTTCTTGAGATTCAAGCATTTCATTGATTTGTGTCGTTGACGTATTTAAATCAAACCACGACGATTCATTTAAAGAAATGGATTGTCTAGGAGTGACAAATGCTTCATTTGATGGCCCACCATGCTCAAAAGTAAAAGTATTGTATTCAGTCGAAAATAATGCATGATCATCTAATAAAGATGTGAATGACTGAGGTTGAACAACATTGGGTGGGTTGGAAGGGGAAGATAATAATGGTGACATGTAATGAGGTTCTTGTTGTGTAGGGTTAGAAGAAGTGAAATGGGATGATGACGATGTTGACATGTAATGAGGCTGACTAAAATTTAGAGGGTCTTGTTCTAAAACATTTTCATTTTCAACTGGTGGTTGGGTTGACAAGTAACCGCCACATCGCTTGCTCGGTCTATCATGAGGAATTTTGTGGTCGAGGCAACTCAATTGTTGGGGGAGCAGGTTGACGACTCATGTTGAAGCGTTGTTCTCTAAGTGCAAGTAAAATATTTCGTTGATCTCGAGCAACTCTGTCTCGATAATCAATACAATTTGAGCATGTAGAACGAGTATTAATTATTAGCCTATATAACTCCTCTGCTATGTCAGACTGAAATAAATAAAAAGAGATTGTGTTATAACACTTATTATATGAAGGAAAAGATGGTATTGATGGAAAATAGAAGAAAAACTTACCGCACAACCAGTATCACCACTGATATGTTGAATCCATCGTCTTGTATGTCTCCAGTACCATTGCATGTATTGAGACGTTCTATCAAGTTCATCATGTGCCATTGGAGCATTAACAATAGCATCTGACCAAATATTCCATGCCTGAATAAAGGTTGAGTATTGGTTAATCCAATTTGTAGTTGTTCTACCTCGTAGTTGCATTGTGTGGTAATTTCCCAAATGAACAGGTTGGGCAGGAATTGGTTGCTGACGACCAAACTGCCTCATCACACGATCAGGGTGGTGCCATTCTATGATATTAAAGCATATCAAAGGAACAGAAGCGAGCCAAATTTCAGGTGTTTGTATGCAAAACTCTGGAATTAATTGGCGTACTTCATAAGATTCATATGGCTGCCAAATTATCTCGTCATCAACCATTTTATCTAGGAAACTCCTATATCTGAGCAAAGTCGTGGCACTTGGACAAGGGTTTTGTCTAACATTTTTCCATCTATTATTACAAAAAAATAGTATCATAATTTGTATGAGTTTAATAATATAAATGGATGTGAAACATTTTATAGGTGAATTTAGCATACCTGAAACCTAAAGGAGGTAAGAGATGATAGACATCTAAATTTGGATCTGGATACACAGGTCAGGGTGGTGCGATCATAGGGAAGCGATCCCATGCCCATAAATGTAGCAATGACAAGCATCCTCCAATCCCATCCTCAGTTGGGTTAGTAGCATTACATAGTTCTCTATACAGATGAGCTAAAACTGCCGATCCCCAATTAAATTTTCAAGCTTCTTCAAGATTGTAAAGCAGTGGAAGGTAAATTAAGTAAACCCGACTACCCGATCTATCTGGCATGAGGTATCCACCTATTAACCTGAGAATATATGCACGAGTAAATTGTTGAACTTGTACATCATCGGCATCTTGGGGTAGGTTATTGAAGTTCTCTTCTAACCAACTTATAAGCAATCGTTGCCCGTATAGTCTATCTGCAGGTGGTCTAATACCTAGAAGCCACTCACAAACATCTAGCCAATTCAAGTCAGTTTGCCCAATGACAGCCATTCCTACACATGGAAGACCCAATTGTATAGCTACATCCTGTAACGTTTTCGTCCGATAACTTGCTTCAGTTTACTCAAGGTAATATTTGGGTCAACTTTGATTATTTTCACCCAATTCAAGTCAGTTTGCCCAATGACAGCCATTCCTACACATGGAAGACCCAATTGTATAGCTACATCCTGTAACGTTTTCGTCCGATAACTTGCTTCAGTTTACTCAAGGTAATATTTGGGTCAACTTTGATTATTTTCACCCTATCAGACTCAAATGTTACACCGGATGGGCCGTTACAAATTCTACCATTTGAAAATATACACACGAACTCCTTTGTATGATTCATCCTACTTCCTAAATATTACATTACAATTATTAATAAAATTAAATGAAATTGTCAAAACAATTTAAATTCACAATATCACATTTACAAAAATCATCATAAAAAATATTCATAATTGTCTCATCACATTATGCATAACACCAACAAATAATCATAATAAAATATAAAATAACATTCTTCATTTACCTTTCACTGCTTTTTTTCTTATAAATTTTTGTGGCAATGCATTTCAAAATATATTTTATTTCTTATTATATTTTTGGTTAATTAAAAATTAATATATATTATCATTGAAATATACAAAATTGACGATAGTAAATTTGGCACACTTATTATTTATTATTTTATTTTATTTATTAATATTTTTTCTGAAACAAAAAAGATTTATAAGGACTAAAATAGAAAATAAAATTCTGTGTCTGGCTTAAGAGAATTTTGACAGAAATAAGGGTATTTTTCTGTGATATTAGCTGTCACTTTCAACTGAAAAAATATCAGAGAAAATTACACAAGTACCCCAAATTTACAAAATTTCAATTGGGTCCCAAAATCTGAAATTCACCACTGGGAACTGATTTTTTGGCTGTGAAAATATCAGAGAAAACTACAGAAACGTACCAGTAATTTTGAAAATGTCATTTTGGTCTAAATATCCGAAAACCGTCCTTTATGGTTTTATCAATGATATTATGTATAAATAATACAAAATCAGTACCACTGTATAAATATAACAGGAATATATACTTACTAAAATCTATCTTATTCTTATGGTAAAAATATCTTTTTTCTAAATATTTTAACTACACACCTATATTCTAAATATTTTATATATTCTAAAATTTTAATCTATAACTATTTTTTAAATATTATACACCACTATGTATGTTGGGACTTTTTTTTTTTTTTAAGTTTTATCCTACCAACGTTAAAGTTTTTGGGTGAGCCAATCTTTTAACAAATATCATAAATATACAAATAAAGTTCCACAAAATAAAAACATATTTGCTAATATCATGACACAAGGTTCACATAGGTGAAATCATATGCTTAAAAATAGAGATCAAATTTTAATTTTAAAGTCTCAAAACTAACCTATATTACCATATAATACAGGATAATACTTACAGTCAAAATAAGAGGCACCTATTTTACTTTTTGAAGTTGTTGAACCAACCACTCAGCACCTAAAAATAAAAAATAGTCAAATAATAGTTATCAAGTGTAACAAAAATAAAATTCAAATTACATATTACAAACTACCAAATTAAGAGAAAAAACTAGAGAAATAACTTACCCACAACAGCAATAAGAAAAACAACTGATGCAAATAATCAACGATCAACAAAACAAAGGAGGAGGAGAGAGCTTAGACAAAAATGAGATGAGAGAAAAGAAGTGCAAAACTTGAGCGAGCAAACTGCACTTCATCAAACGAGCAAGCTGAAGAAAACTTCAAGAAAAAACGGGAGGAAGAAAACTTGAAGAAAAAAAGAGAGGAGAGAACAGAGGAGTAGAATGAAATCGCAGGAATGAATTCCACAACCAACGTATAAAGCAATATATCAATTGTTTTTGGGGGAAAGAGTGTTCACTGCGCGTGTTCACTGTGTGTGTTCACGTGCTTGGGGAAAGAGTGATTTGACTGATGAATAGGCTACATTGGGAAGGAGGAATGCATCAGATCAGAAAACACACGCAGAATATATTCCTGACATCAAGAATTCTTATTTTAAAAATAATCATATTATATAGAAATCGTTCACGTCAAGAACGATTTCTAAAATCGTTCTTGCGAAGTACGATTTTTAGATTTGTCAGAACTAAAAGTTGTTCTTTGCAAAAACGATTTCTTCACAAATTTAAAATCGTTCTTCTCAAGAACGATTTTAAGCGTAGTATTATGGTAAATAGTTTTAACTTTGTAGCATTTTGGTATTATAATTTACTGTTTATCGTATTCTGATAAAAAAACCAATAAATACGTCTCCATATATATTTATATATGCGTGTGTATCAGAATGCTAAACACTCATGGTCCAAAAAAAAAGGAATAATAAATATTTTTTTATCCTAATTATAATTATAAGATAAAATTAATTTTTTTAGAGAAATTAAGGAAACTAATTAAATTATTTTATAGTATTTATATTTTTTTTCTTTTTCTTCAAACTAATTAGTTTAACTAATAAATTAATATATAATCTAAGAATATATAACGTATGATATAATTAAGTAACTTATTTAGATTCCTTAATCTCTTCAAAAAAAGTCAACTTTGTCTTATATTTAGGACTGAAGGAAAACTTATTGGAGATATTTTTGGACACCTCAAAAATGTTTATTTACATAAATCGAGATAAATCTCTTCTCACAATAATTACATCATATACTGTAAATCATAATTAAAAAATTATTTTTAAAAATTTTAATCATTATTCTAAACAAATACTAATAATCATATATGGTGCATGCATATTAGAATTACAAGAGGTATATAAGGGTTCTCAAATTTTATTAGCCCCGCTCCCATCAAAAAGGGAAGGATCAGTTGGTCTTGTTGAAACCATTGGTCAAAATCCGGATTGGGGAGACCAGAAGGAAGGTGTAGCCTGAGGTGGCGAAGGTGTGGACTCATCGATGTATTTAAACAAATTTTGACCATGGAGAGAAGCGAGAATCTGAGCACGCCGCATGAGTAGTTATCATTTGTAAGCTTGATGGTGACAAAGCGATGGAAATTCGAGGAAGGCGTAGCCGAGGGTACAGTGTTTGGAATTGTTGTGGTTGAGGTGTTGTGGGGTGAAGTTGTTGGGATCGATGAATCCATGGCGGCTAGGGTTAGGATCTGATATCATACCAAAAAAAGACAAAAAGAAAAGATAGGAAGAGACAAGGTTTTTGACTTTTTTCACAATGGATAGACATCATCCTCGTGATTTTTAAATATAAAGTAGAGTTAAGTTTTTTAAATACTCTATCCAATCTTAATTATAAGATAAAATTAATTTTTTTAGAGAAATTAAGGAAGTCAATTAAATTACTTTAAAATATTTATGTTTTTATTTTTTAAAAAAATAATTAATTTGACTAATAAACTAATATATAATTTAAGGATACTAAAAATATAAATACTCTAAATTAATTTAATTTTAATTTCTCCAAAAAATTCAAATTTATCTTATAATGAGGACCGAATGGAGTAAATTATTTATTTATATCATATGTTATATATTTTTAGATTATGTATCAGTTTATTAGCCAAATTAATTAATTTAGAGAAAAAATAAAAATATCTATACTCTAAAATAATTTAATTAATTTTCTTAATATTTTCAAAAAAATCAATTTTATCTTATACTTCCTCCGGTCCTATTTATAAGTAACTTTCTCTCTCATAGGGTTGGTCCATTTTATAAGCAACTTTCACTTTTTGTTTGAAAGTCTAATTTTTCTTCTTCTTATTTTACCCTATTAAATACTTATTTTCTCTCATATTTTATATTCATTATCTCTTATACTTTTTATTTATTCTCTCTCCTATACTCTTTTTATAAATAGAAGCATATATGAAAAAAAACATAACATTTATGATATAGTTATAATTTTTAATTATCAATTTATTTTACGTAATCAAAAAAAATTATTTATAAATAAAAACGAAGGGAGTAATTTAGAATAAGAGGGAGTATATTTTCCTAGATGGTCATGCAATATGCACAGAATAGGCTCATATATATATAGTTCCTTATAACCTATACAATGATGCCACGTGTACATAACAGAATGGTCTAGAATCTCTTCACGTGCTAGCTATTTGGCAAAGCTATTATGTGCTTTTACACCATCACATCAAAATCATTTCAAAACAAGAGCTCATGTTTGGGAAAAGCCCAACCTGCAAATGGGTCACAAATGGTGTGTATGCATTACCCTTGATTAAAGAATAATCTACTCTTGTAGAAGTTGGCATGGTTGCTTTTAATTGTGAGAAAAGATTGCGGGTATGACAAGATAAAGTCCAAAGTTATCTCCTGGGAGACTAGGCAGAAGAAGCAAGCCAGGCGTCAATTGGAAAGAAGGTTTGTGTCGGATCTTCGAAATATACAAGCAGTTTAACATCATGCGAATATCATTATCTCATGGTTTATGGAACTCCATAACTTAGTGGATCCTACCACAAGGGCAACAGAACAATAACGTAACCAGAACAAAATAACAAGGATTGATATGATAGTACGAACAGCTAGAGCTCAGTTAGAGGACAAGAGAAGGAAAGAATAGTCTCAGGTCACATAAACAACTAAACATATTAGAGACACAGGCAGAGGCCCCATCAAAAGTTTCTGAGCTTCATATTTTAATCAGAACAAAAATATTAAGCCTTTGGACTCGAGAATCTGACATTGAAAAATCACACAACTTTGTGTTTGATATAGAGACAAATGTTTACATATTATAGGACTTAAAGCTTCTCCTAAGACATGGATGAGATATAGAATCATACTGAAGTTCATAAATAGTGGATTAATTCGAAATAGAAAAAGGAACAACTTTGCTTTTCTCTGGATTTAAAAAACGGATCATATCTTTCAATGGTGGAAGTGCATGTATTTGCCAATTAGTAGACAAGTAACTCGATTATACTAGCTAAAAATTGTACTTGGGTGCTTTTAGGCTAGCAAATATGATCATGTCTTTGATATAGGGACAAATATTTACATATCATGGGGCTTAGGAGCATTTCTTAAAGACATGGACAAAAATCATACTTAAGTTCAAAAAAAATGGACTAAATGTAAACAGAAAAGAGAACAAGTTTGGTTCTCTAAATTAAAAAGAGGGACCATATCTTTCAGGGTTGAAGTGAAGGTATTTCCTAATTAGTGCAAAAAGTAACCTTATTATACTAGTTAAAAATTGTACTTGGGTTGTTTTGGGTGGGCATATTTGACTGTGTCTTTAATATAGGGACAAATATTTACATATTATGTGACTTAAGAGCTTTTTCTAAAGATATGGAAGAGAATCATATTGAAGTCCAAATGGAGGGGACTAAATCTAAACAAAAAAGGGAACAACTTTGCTTTTCTCTAGATTAAAAAAAGGGATCATATCTTTCACTTGTGGCAGTATTGGTATTTGCCTATTAGTGCAAAAAATAACTCAATCATACTAGTTAAAAATTGCACTTGGGTGCTTTTAGGTTGGTAAATATGACCGTATCTTTGATATAAGGACAAATGTTTACATACTATGAGACTCAAGAGCTTCTCTTAAATACATGGAAGAGAATCATACTAAAATCCAAAAAAAATGGACTAAATCTAAACAGAAAAGGGAACAAGTTTGCTTCTCCGGATTAAAAAGAAAGGGACCATATCTTTCAGGGTTGAAATAAAGGTATTTCCCAATTAGTGTAAAAGGTAATTCTGTTATACTAGTTAAAAATTATACTTGGATTCTCTTGGGCGGGAAAATATGACTGTGTCTTTGATATAGAGACAAATGTTTTCATATTATGTGACTTGAGAGCTTCTCCTAAAGACATGGAAGAAAATCATACTGAAGTCCAAAAAGAGTGGACTAAATTTAAACAAAAAAGGGAACAATTTTGCTTTTCTCTACATTGAAAAAAAAGGACCATATCTTTCATGGGTGGGAGCAAAGGTATTTGCCTATTTATACAAAACGTAACTCAATTAGACTAGCTAAAAATTATACTTGGATGCTTTTAGGCTGGCAAATATGTCTATGTCTTTAATCTAGGGACAAATGTTTATATACTATGAGACTCAAGAGCTTCTCTTCAAGACATTAGAATCATACTAAACTTCAGTAAAAGTAGACTAAATCTAAACAGAAAAGGGAACAAGTTTACTTCTCTAGATTAATAAAGGGACCATATGTTTCTCAGGAGGAGCCAAAGGTATATGTCTATTAGTCGAAAAGGTAACTCTATTATATTAGCTAAAAATTGTACTTAGATTCTTTTATGATGGCAAATATGGCTGAGTGTTTGATGCATGGATAAATGTCTACATATTATAGGATTTTTTCATAACATGTTGCACGGGATATCCAGTCGTTTAAAATTCATACAATATATGAAAAAATGGTTCTAAGAAAATCTGAAATTACTCTCAAATCCCATGGAACCATTTTGTAATAAATTGGAAATGGCTAAAGTCCAAAATACCCCTGTCGGATAAATAGAGAGATGGATGGAAAAATGAAGCAAAACTCATAAATGAACAGATTTGGAAATTGTGCAAGAAGCATAATGAAGATCATCAACCAATATTGAAGAGTAAGATATGAAATTGATGCCAACACCTCTCTTATCTTTATTATTCCATTTAATTCATATTTTTTATTGAGTAGGTAAATAGATTTTTAAGTTTCATTCATTCATATTCATTTTCACTTGAAAAATGAGAAAAGCTGTCACTTTTTTGTGTGGGTATTGTTCTCCATATGCTTGTAAACTAAAAAAGAAAGACCTAGTAAATGTAATGAATTTATTTTGGCTGTGGTTTTAATGTGTTTGAGTATGGTTTAGTATGCTTTGTTGTCGTTGTCAGTATACTCTCTGTTCTGGATCTGATCGTTCCCCCAACACATGTTAATCACCGCCTTTACTGACTTCAAACCTTCCCCCTATATAAAGGAAACATAGTAGAACATTTCCAGATGTGCTAGCTATCACCTTGTCTACCTGCACAAAACAATTGTTATTAACAATTTCAGCAGCCTTATCAACAACTATGGCTACCCCTATTAACAACACATTCTTACTACATAATCAGTATTTCCAGCCTCATAACTTTCACACCATGTTCATTAAATCCTACTTCTAATGACCAAAAACAGTACAAAATACTAAAAAACATAGTAAACGTTTCAAACCCTTGCCAAACATCATTACACCACAACAAAAATATTTAAATATGACCTATAGTTGTCACTAACAAGTTCAGCAGCCTCCATTGACAAATATTGCTGCTCCCATTAGCAACACTTTTTTTCATACGCGCATCAGATTATGCAGCCATAAACCTTTCACCCTCATCTTCATTCCTTGGCTCTTTTATTGCAGAAATATAGCACAATGAACAAGAAAAAAGGGCATAATGACAACAAAAATAGAGCATTCTAAATCATACCTAAACACAATGAAACCTCAACCAAAACATATCCATTGCATTTACTAGGCCTGTCTTTATAGTTACAAGCATATGGAGGATAATACCCAAAAAAATCAGAAAGGTTTTTCCATTTATCAGGCCAAAATGAAGATCAATCAACAAAACATATAGTTGTAAAAAAACATTTAAATATGACCTATAATTGTCATTAACAAGTTCAGTAGCCTCTATTGACAACTATCGCTGCTCTTATTAACAACACATTTTTTTCTTCGCACATCAGGTTATATAGCCACAAACATTTCACCATCATCTTCATTCCTTTGCCCTTTTATTGCAGAAACACATTGCAAATGAACCAGAAAATAGAGTATACCAACAGCGAAAATAAAGCATACTAAACTATACCCAAACACATTGACACCACAGCCAAAACAAATCCATTACATTTACTAGGTCTGCCTTTTAGTTTACAAGCATATGGAGGACTATACTCACACAAAAAATGAGACTTCTCATTTTTCAAGCCAAAACGAAGATGAACGAAGGAAACCTAAAAATCTATTTACCTACTCAACAGAAAACATAAATCAGATGGAATAATAAAGACAAGAAAGGCGTTGACATCAATTTCATACCTTACTCTTCAATATTGACTGATGATCTTCATTCTGCTTCTTGCGCCATTTCCAGATTTGTTTGTTTCTTAGTTTTGCTTCATATTTCCATCCCTCTCTCAATTTATCTGACAAGGGTATTTTGGACTTTATCCATTTCCAATTTATTACAAAATGGTTCCATGGAACTTGAGACTAATTTCAGATTTTCTTGGGATCATTTTTTTGCATATTGTCTTTCATGGGACTATAATGTAATTCTTCCAAAATAATATTATACCGATGGGAGTCAAATCAAGTAGCTAGTAGTTGATAAAAGGAAAGAGAAAAATATAAAAAAGAAAAGGAACATTTTCTGGCACAAAGGCCTTATCTCCGCTTTTGGCCTTATATTTCCTTAACAAATCTAAATTAAATAAAATATACATAACAAATTTTAAATTATAATTATAATCATTCAAAAACCAAAAAATAATTTACTACAAAATTATAATAAAATTATTATATTTAGAAATCAATTTGAAAATACGACTAACATTTTTAAAAATCCAATATTGATTTTCAATTTTACGCATTATTTTTGTCAATCCCATTACTCTTTTAGTCAATAAGATCAATTTAAAATTTTTAAAGTTCAAGTAGTATTTATATATCTTTTTTCCTATTTTCTTTAGGAAGTTTTCATTTCTCTTTGTCGGATGATTTATATTCTCGGGGACAGGGATACTATTTCTTTGACCATTATATTTATTGAGACCCCTTTTTTCTGATGTAATTTTTTCACATTGACAAAGGGAATCTATCTGGAAAATGTTGTGGAAGTGGGACATACTAGAGAAGATTAAGTCTTTTATGTGGATATTTGCATATGGTAGAGTACACACAGTGTCTAACCCCCGCCTCGATAAAAACTACAATTAGCGTTTAAACACGTTTAATAATTGAAAGAGAGATCCGAGATAATTAAAAAACTTTTACAACACCTGTATAAATAGATCTCCATTCATTTTGTTCCTTAAAACAAATGGTCTGTTCGGTTTGTTACATATACAATATCAGAGTATACTACAATTCCCGACATTCACCCGGGATAATAACATTAATCCAAAATAATAATTAGGGCATCAATGCCCATCTCAGTATCTATATTGAGGATTACACAAAACTATACTTCTATGGTCTATTCAATATGTACATTATCCAAAATGATAACCAAAATATCTAACTAAGACTACCGCCGGCAGTCCTAATCGTCCTTGTTCACTTGCTTGTTCTTCGATCCACTTGCCCTATCTAAAAATATAATTTGGAAAGAATGAGATTCTAGAGAATCCCAGTAGCAACAGTTTACGTATATGATGCATATAAACAAAGCAAGTAAACATATATAACAATATAGCAATCAATATTCGAGGCCAGACATATTGCCACGTCCCCTTCACTGTATACAAGGGTGGGCTTACGCCACGTCTTTTACTGTATCTGTATTTGAGACAGTGCTTACGTCACGTTCCCTTACTATATCTGTATTCGAGATTGGGATTTCGCCACGTCCCTTCACTGTATCTGTATTCAATGACTAATGCAAACAAGCAATGCAATATACATGATATAGGATAAAGTGTCACTACCTTGGTCTTTCTGTTCTTGAGTAGGCACAGGCCTTCTACGCTCCGGGAAAATATCAAATCTTAAAGTCATAATTAAGGACGAAGCATTATTCTCTATTCCAATACTCAATTGACTCTTCAACACTTAGATTTAGTTATCAATAATGACTCTTAAGAAGCTACAAATGCCTCTAATAAAACCCTTAAAAGGTTGGGAAATAATAGGTTGAAGATCTCTTTTTAAAAACTCAAAGTGATGGAATATAGGGGTTGGCCGTAGCCAACCACCCATGGGCCGCGGCCAGAATTAAGTCAGAAAGGTTTGGGCCACGGCCAGCCACCTTGGGCCGCGGCCAAGAAATTTCCTGATTCTTGGCGGAACTTCCAAAATTCATAACTAATTCTAAAAAAATTGAAACGAGGTGATTCCAAAGCTAAATGAAAGGTATTTAAGTCTTATTTACTATAAAAATATGAACCATAACCAGAAATCACCACAAAATTCCAAAATTGCCCAAAACTCAACACTATTCCAAAACAGAGTCCAGTTTTGTCTCAAACTTTGGCAAAGCATAACTCTCAGTTCACAAAATGAAATGACACGAATTATATATCCATTTTGAAGCTTGGGATGTGAAATTTAAGAATGGAAAATTTTAGAATTTTCCAATACCATTTGGTCATTCAAAACATTTATGAAAAATGACTGCCCAAAATAGAGTTCACACAAGACAGATTTTCAACTTTTCTACCAAAGTGTCCAATGACTCCAAAATCATTAACCAAACCTATTCCCATATAATTTTCCATAAGGAACACAATGGTAACCTCAAAATGACAAAAATCACAACCCATTGACATGCCCTATTTTGCCAACTAACACAAAGTGGCCAAACTTTACATTTAAGCTTCAATGCAATTCTATCCATTCAAAACACTAACCAAGGCACCATTTCCATAACAATAACATACCATCAACACATTGACCCTTAATTTCAAAATTCAAGGCAATAAATTCCAGAATTTCCAAGTTTAATCGAATGGCATGAAACATAGATGAAAAAGTTTCTTTTACTAACCTCTTCAACTTTTCTAAAGGGATTTTTTGATTCTCTAACCTCCACAATTCCTTGGGGTCCAAAACCAACACCAAATGGAAAACTAGAACCATCAAAATAAAGCTCTCAACTCAAGGGATAATTTTAATGAATGGAGTTTGAGCAATGGAAGTCATTTTTCCTTACCTTTTCAAGCTTTCCTTCCTCTATTTTCAGCAACAATGGTGCTGAACCAAGGAGAGAGAGAACGAGAGAGAGATGAGATGAGTGATGAAGAGTAAAGGGATGAAAATAATCATCATACTCCCTCCACCATACCTGGTCAACGAGAAGAGAGGGAGGAGAGGAGAGAGAAATTGATTTAAAAAAACATTTTGACTTTTCTCCCAATCCCTTCACATATGATCTTGCCAAGTGTCCACTCCTCATTGGCTCACACACACTAAGTCTCCAATTAGCTTCTCTAATCCATCCATTAGTCATTTAATCATACATTTCATTTCCTCTTAGCTAGTAATTAATTTCCCCATTAATCACCAACTTATGGCCAATAATTTCCATTCTATCAATTTTCCATCAATTATGACATATTAGATAATATTGTCATAAATACACATTAATTCAACTTTAATCCACAATTACCATCTCAATAATCAACATTAGCCCTTAATCAAAATTTGGGGTGTTACACAGTGTAGCTGAGAGTTCAGAGAGGTTTGGAAGAGTCTTCCTGATGTCTGTTTGGATGTGAGCAGGAGGAGGATTTGATGCACTTAATAAGATATTATAGCAATGCGAAAGAACGATGGTTCTTTGTTATGGCCCTGACCTTATGGGAAAAGTTCACAACCATGTAGGGCACAGAATGGCTGCAATGGAACCTTAATAATGAAGCAGGAAGGAATTTCACCAAAAAAATTCAATGGGCGTCTCTATTTGGCTATATCTACTAGGATATTTAGGCAGATCGATGCAAAATACTCTTTGGTGAGTAGATCACTACAGACAATATAAATGCACATGATAGCCTTTTCAGGGCAAGCTGGGATAGAGAATTAAGAGCAAATTGCAAATTCTACAATAACTAGAACAATTCAGGTGCAAGAAGGAGTAACCAAGATCTTCAACAAGACTATATTACCTTAGTGATGGAGTTTTAGTTATGTAGTCTGGGAGAAGCGGCTATGGAGGCACTATCAGTGAAGAAGAGATGGTCAATGGATATGTGGCTTCATGTGTAAACTAACTACAATTCCCCCAGCGATAGCAGAAATCATTGCGATTATCCAAGGTCTTTAGATTTGTTGGAATAGAGACTACAAAAAGGTCGTTGTATTATCATATTGTATCGAGGCTGTGGATATTTTGACTAGGGGTTGTGATATTACTCACACCTTTAGAGATATTATAGAGGATGCCAGATTGTGGATATCTAAGAACTGACAAGTGTTAGTCAGTCATATTCCTAGGGAGCAAAATAACTTAGCTGATCATTTAGCTAAGTTAGCCCATAATATCAAAGGAAATTTTTGTATCCTTGACCACCCACCACTTTCATACCGGGAGGTAGTGATTAGTGAAGCATTGTAGGTTAAAGTTTGTTTTCCTCTTTTGTTTGTATTTGATCTTTCATGTTTCATTAATGTGATTCCAGTTTTCATTCAAAAAAAAGAATGGGTATTTGAGTTTACAAATTGAAGCTTTTAATTATAACCTAGTAATGAAATTAACTAGAAGAACCAAACTAAAATAATTTTGTTAATTAAGTTTGGTATCTAATATAGTTCAGTTTCAGTTCAGTTTTGATAAAACATTTAATTTTGGTTATTTTGGTTTTGACCTAATTGACATCGCACTGAATAATTGATTGCACACCCCTTCCACGCTACCACTGTTAATCCTCACTCTAACTCTTGGAAACGTGGTGCAAGATGGCATCGTGGGCTTGAAAGCAGAGGAACTGTTAGTGTTTGTTTGGGTAACTCTTAAAAGTGCTTTTATAAACACTTTTTTATAAGCCGAGAAAGAACTTCTCGAGAAATTCATGTATGAATTTGTTTTGCCACGTCATTTGTGATCTAACTAGTTAAATACAACAATTCAGCTAACATTAATCCTAGTTGGTTACTCATGTATTTCATATTTTTATTTTTCTTAAAAAATCAAATCTCTTATTTAAGATTTCACAAGTAAGGAAAAAATAAATGTTGTGAAATCTTATAATTTTATTAATATTTAGCTAATATTTAAGAGGTGTCAAATCATCTCATGAGTTGTTATATTTTAATTGAATAAAAAAAAATGAAACGGCAAACCAGGTTCATATAAAAATTTCTCAAACTTTTCTCACATACTTACCTCGTAAATTGTAAAAACATTTGTAAAAAACCAAAACAAACAACTATATGCTGAGGATGGACTCGGTAAGGTTGCTTTGGAGATAAACAAGATGGTTGCTCTGCACACCGAAGAGAAGCTCGCAAGCTACGTCAAGTCTTGGGTCAACAACCCTAAGCTACTTATAAAGGATAGATGGAATGGTCGGGAATGCATTAGTTACAAGTAGTTTGCCGTGGTTTAATATATATGGTAATGATTTTGGGTGGAGTAAGCCGGTGGCAGTGTGGAGTAAGCCGGTGGCAGTTCGGAGTAGCGCCGAGAATAAGAAGTACGAAAAATTACTGTGTTTGCCCGAGCAGAGAACGGTAGCATTGATGTGGAAGTTTCCTATTGGGAATTGAGCTTAGTCCACCCTTGGTGGATTAGGCCCAAACCCATTAAGCTTTAAGTTTTTGGATCCAAATAAAATACCCAAATGAATGTGGGGTATTTATTGGTAATTTTCCCTAAGGGTTTAAAATTGAAACCTGATGGCAACAGTTTTCCCGTATGTTTTGGGGGAAACGGTTGTTTGGCTGCGCATGTGTGTAAATAACAGAATTGCACATGAAACAAACAGGCAGAGACAGAGAAGGATTTCTCTACAGAACCTCTTTTCCTCTCTTCCCTTTATGTGTATTTGCTGTGTAAGATAGCCGGAATCCTGGTGATCTGGTTCACGTGGGTACCGTAAGAGTTCAAAACAACACTTCAGATATGCCCAAAATTTGACATTGGTATCAGAGCATTTAGGTTTTTATCAATCCTGAATGTGGCTTCTACTGTGCATCTGTGTTCTTGAACATGAAAACATGTATATGAAAAATTTATTGTCCGTCTATTTTTCGTTTTATGTTTATGATATACCCGTACGGAAGTTTTCTCAGTATATATATGAATATATGATTATCATAAACAGAGTATACCATCACGGGCTGGCCCTGTAAGGTCGGGCCGGCCCGTTTTCCTAACACTACGTAGTTGTACTGGTTAGCAGATTTTAGTCAAATCCTGGTAAGCAACATTGGAAAGCAGTAAAAAGGATTTTGAGATACTTGAAAGGTACGTCAGATTATGCACTATGCTATTAAGGAAGCGATCTACGCTTGGTTGGATACTCTGACGCTGATTTGGGTAGAGATGAAGTTGAGCGAATATCAACTTCAAGATACACCTTCTTACTGAACAATGGCGTCATATGTTGAAGCAGCAAGAAGCAGACGTGCATTGCCCTATATCCTATGAAAGCTGAATTTGTGGCATGCATCTCAGCAGTGTAAAAGGCCATATGACTCAAGAGATTTATTGAACATCTTGGATTTGAAAATGAAAGCACAAATCTGGTGTTAGTGTATTGTAACAATACCGCAGCCATAGCCTATATGAAAGATCCCAAATATCATAGCAAGACCAAACACATAGATATAAAGTATAATTTTGTGAGAGATTATGTAGCACAGAAAGTTGTTACTGTACAACATATTTCGACCAAGAGTATGGTCGCACACCCCTTAACCAAATCTATAGCCAAGGAAATGTATGACAAACATGTGAAGGCTATTGGAATGCACAAGTTTTTCACCTAAAGCCTATTGGATCGGATCACCACATGCTTTTAATTGATCTATGTCATTTGAGTGCCCGCACCCCTTACATGTTTTGGTTTGAATGTAGCTGGCCTGAACATCAGGATTTTTATGATATTGTTTGAAATCGATGGAATTGGGTTGAGAATTTAGAGGAAGACAAAATTATAAAGTTTGTCCTAAGACTTGAAAACTGTTAAAAAGCCTTGATCTGTTGGAGCAATAAGGTTTTTCCTAATTGCAACAAGCTTATCAATAGCCTCAAATAAGAACTACCTACTTGCTTGGAGGGTGAATTTATAGAGGAAAAGCTCTAAAGAATTGAACAGATCCAAATAAAGATTGAGAAGACCTGGGATAGTGAAGAGAAGTACTGGTGGCAGAGATCCCGTATTGCTTAGCTGAGACTTGGTGACTGCAATTCCAAATTCTTCCACATGTCCACTGTTTAAAGATGTCAAAAGAATGCCATCCTGAGATTGAGGAGAAATGATGGAGTATAGGTAGACAATGATAATGATATTGCTGAATGCATCACTAATTATTTCATGACTCTTTTTTCAGCATTTAACCCCTATGATTTCTCTAATGTTCTGCAATATGTAGATTATAAAATTTTTGATGCAGATAATACATGGTTTATGGCTTTGGTGACACCTGATGAAGTTAAACAAGCTGCATTTCAATTGGGTAGAACAAAGGCACCCAGGCCAGATGGGTTTCATGGGAAATTTTATCAACAAGCATGGACTGATATGGGAGAAAGTGTTGTTGATATGGTTCAAGCCTTCTTCAAGGGGGAGAGTGAACTCGGTCAACTTAATAACACGAATATAATGCTCATTCCCAAGGTTGAGAAGGCAGATATGATTTCTCAATTTAGGCTAATAGGCCTATGCAATTTCTCCTACAAGATTATCTCCAAAATACTAGCCAATCAATTGAAATCGACACTACAAAAATGCATCTCGGATACTCAAGGAGCTTTTATGGCTGGGTGTCTCATCCACGATAACATAATTGTTGTACATGAGCCATTTCATTACCTTCGAAGAAAGAAGTCAGGTAACAAACATGAATTTGCTTTAAAGATGGACATGAGTAAAGCCTATGATTGTATTAAATGAGATTTTCTAAAAGTTGTGATGAAGAGACTTGAATTCTATGAGAGGTAGGTGAATCTTATTATGGCTTGTGTGTCTTCAATCCATATGAATATTTGTTTATCTGGTAGGACTATTAGTTCCTTCACCCCAGGTAGAGGATTACGGCAAAGGGACCCCCTCTCCCCATATCTCTTTATCTTAGTTGCAGAAGTGTTATCTAGTATGCTTACAAAAGAGATCAATAATAACATATTACAGGGGATAAATCTTCTGAACCAAGGCCCTACTCTATCCCACACTTTCTTTACTGATGACTCTCTTCTCTTCATGAAAGTTGACCCTGGTAACTAAAGAAGACTTGCACAAATACTGGATATGTACTGGATAGCCTAAGGACAGCTAGCAAATTTAACTAAGTTAGGATTGATATATTCTCACAAAACACCCCTGTTGGTGTTAAGGAACATGTCAGTCAAATTCTAGGTATCCCCATTTCAGAGAACCCGAGTAAATATCTAGGCATTTCCAATGTGTGGAGAAAGCCTAAGCAACAAACTCATGCCTATGTCAAAGAGAAAGTGGGGAAAAAAGTTCAAGGATGGAAGAGAAACCTATTATCCTTTGATGGACGAGAAACAATGATGAAAGCAGTAGTGAATGCTATCCTAATATATCCAATGACATGCTTCAAGTTTCTAACTAAGGCATGTGCAGATCTAGACAGATTAATCTCCAACTTTTGGTAAGGAGAGACCGAAATTGGAGGTAACATTTATTGGAAATCTTGGGCTTTTATGAAAACACCTAAATCCAAAGGGGGAATGGGTTTCAAAGACTTTGTTGCTCTAAATGATGCCCTCCTTGCCAAAACTGCATGGCAACTCACTTAAGAGGAAAACTCCCTATGGTTCAAAGTATTGGAAGGTATATACTTTCCAAACGGCACATTCATGACTGCACAAAAACGTCACAGAGCATCTTGGATTTGGTCAAGCATCTTAACGGGTCAGGAAATGCTGAAATAGCACTGTCATTGGTTAATTGGAGATGGCAAATCTATCTATGTATGGCTAGATCATTGGATTCTGAGGCTGCCAGGTATCTTGCTACAAACTCATTTGAATATTGAATCTGTTTCTGACATGTATGTGAATTCCCTTATAATGGATGGCCACTAGGATACCCCCTAATCAATGATATTGTCTCAAAGGAGGTCACACCCCTTATCCAGGAAATTAAACTTAGCCCCACAAGACATAAGGATAAATTGATATGGTCCTATGCCAAAAATGGTATATATATTGTTAAACTAGGCTACAAGAGTAAGTTATTGAAATGGAATTGCATTAATACTTGGCCAAGTATTTCAAGATCAATACTAACTGACTTTTGGTCAAGATTATGGGGGATTAAAACTGTTCCCAAAATTCTTCACTTCCTGTGGAGATGCTGTAACAGTGTTGTAGCAACTAGAAATGCCCTATTTTTTTGACATAACTCTATTAATCCTCTTTGTCCCATCTGTCTGAATGAACCAGAAACCCTTGAACATCTCTTCCTCTAATGTCCTTGGGTTAGAGGAATCTGGTTTGGAAGTGTAATAACCATGCGTGTTGATCAATATAATACAACCTCCTTTATGACCTGGTTCACTGAGTTGCTGTGCACAAATAAAGATCTGGATCAGAAGGGTATAACGCTAGTAGTATGGTTTCCATGGTTTATCTAGAAGGAAAGGAATGAGGCAGTTTTCCACCACAAAGACCCCAACCCAAGATCAGTCATTGAACGAACTTCGAGGGTAGTGAATGAATTTCTTCAGGTAACATCAACGTAAAAGCCTACAAGATTAGAACCTCCCATCAACTATCCTGTTAGATGGCAAGCTCCACCTGGAGAATGGTTAAAAATAAATTGTGTTGGTTCCTTTCAACCCAAAGATAACTCTGCAGCTATTAGCTTGGTGTGCCGTGACAAGGAAGGAGCTTTTATTTGGGGCTTTGGAGAATAGGTTCATACTGATTCTCCCTTCTTCACTAAACTGCTTGCTGTCAGAAAAGCTCTATTGGTAGGCCTGGAGCTAAACATATCAAAAGTGATCATTGAAACTGATAACCAGGATTTATATACGTGCCTATCCTCAGGCAACTTCTCATGGAGTAAATGGCGTGGTCTCCACTATCTCGACAAAACTCTGGATGCAGCAAAATCACGTTCAGATCTCTCCTTTTCCTTTACGACTTGAGAAGGAAATACTGTTGCTGATCATCTAGCAGTCTGTTTTCGAAAGAAGGTGTACTCTACGGGGTGGGTCTCTGTACCAGCACCTTCTATGCTACCTATACTATCGCGTGGTGCTGTTGAAGTTGGAGTCTCCTCGTCTAATTGTGGTAACGAGCATACAGAACAGGACCGTGAAGGGATCAGCTGAAAAGCATTACGTGGAATCGACTTCTTTAATTGCTTTTGATTGCATACTTTCAGTTTTTGTCTTTTCTGTTATCGCTGAACTAGTTTGTTATTACTCGTTTATGCATTAATGAAAAAGTAATATTCCAGGTAAAAAAAAAAACATCATCATCATCATATATATATATATAACGCATCATTGTACTGGAGGTGTCGTACGTGGTTGTGATATTATTTGTCGGCGTTCGAGTGAGATGCATCTAGAGCTAGGAATCAGGGCCGGCCCTTAACGAGCTAGGGCCTAACAAGGCTGGCCCTAAAGGGCTCGGGGTCAGGAAAATTGGAGTTTTTCAAGGCCCGGCCTGAGAGTATCAGGACCGGGAAGTCCTTTTCATAATATTTAACTATTTTTCCTGCGTATTTTCCTCATATAGATATAATTAGTAAATAATAACGATTAAAGTTCTAATTTAATACATAAATGTTGTCAACATTAAGGTTTAAATAACACGTCTCTTGCAACAAACAAACACAGTTACTAATGTATAATCAAAGGTAAAATCATGTCCATAAGTAACTCACACAAAGGCCAAAGTATAAGAAGGCATGAAGCTAAATACTCTAACTTCTAAACAACATGAGTATGACGACTATCATTTTCACCTTCTTCGCCATTATCATCAATTTCAAGGATATTTGATTGTATTTCACTTTAAGTAGTAGGTTCAAGTAGTTAAATAATCACAACCTCCATAAAAAATCATACTCTATCAAGCAGAATAATATATAATATGATTTTATTCTAAATAGGCAGAACAATATACTCAAAAATCATAATATGATTCAATTAGACAAAACAATATATTCAAAAATCATACTCTATACAATATGAGGACAGAGTGACATATAGATTCAATAAGGCGATTCAATAAGGCAATTCAAAAATATAATATGATTCATTTCCAAGCAAAAAAAATAAAAAATAAACGGGCTTAAAGGGCCGGCCCATTTAAGCCCGAGGCCCTACAGGGCCGACCCTTTTAGGCCTGATTTCCTTTTGAGGCTACAATTTATAAGCCCGTCCCTTAAAAGGCCATGACCTAAAAGGATCGGCCCGCCGTTTTCCCGGTTCTAGATGCATCACCTTCGTACGTTTGGCGTGAAATAATCAAATTAATATTTGGCTGATGATATTGTCCTCATCAGGAATTGTCCCAACACCTCATAAAATTAAAGATCGAAAAAGAATATGATAGGGATCAGTAGATTGAGTTCCAGAAAATACTGAATAACTCAGGATTTGATTAATAAAACACTTGAAGGGAGAAAGGTATACCACTGTTTCTCATGGCTTTGCTTAAATAATTCAAATCAATTTTTGATTAGTTTAAATATATTTATGCGTTTTTTAAATTTTGATCCGATAATAATGAATGGAACGGAGGGAAAGGGGGGAAAACAGAGACACCCTGTCTCATAGTATTATCTCTGCCCTTAACAAAATTAAATAAAAATAAAATACCCCAATACATTAAAAAAAAACTATAAAATTATTGATTCCGTACATATATCCATCACGTCACAGGCTCACAGCACAAGGTAGCGGTTTCACGTAGGGGGAACAAATGAGAACCCAAACGAAAAAAAGAACCCAAATTGGTTTTTTTTTTTTTTTTTTATAATGGAAACTGGATTACATTAATTCAATACTGAACTAGTATAAGGAGAGAACAACCACCACAGCAATACTAATCATCCCTCCTCACCGATCGCCTCATGAAAGGAAGATAGTGGGTGAGTAAGGAGAACAAAAGTTTCACTCATAATATGGGTAACTTTAATAAGGTGATCTGCTAACAAATTGTATTCTCCAAGAATCTAACTCAAATTGGTTTTTTGGGTTAGATTAAATCAGTTTTCCGCCTTTATATGATGATTTTGCAGTTTTTAGTGCTCAGGTTGGTTAATTTAGCTCGGTGATCTAGTACACTTTGATTTCAGTTCAGTTTTAATGAAACATTTAATTTTATTATTTTAATTTGGGATAATTAATCTGCAAGTCTTTATTATTTCAACTAATTTTCTATTAGGATTTTGTTATTTTTTTTCTTTTTATAAAGTCTTTATATTTTCATATGTTATTAATTAAGTCTCTCCTGTTTTTTTTTTTTCCTTTTTATCAAGTCCTTTCAGTTTCATTTATTTTTAATTAGATTCTTAGTGTTTTTATTCTTTATCCTATCAATTCTAATAATATTATTCTATAACTATAAAATATAATATTATTGAATATCATTTTTTCAATTGTATACATGATAAGCAAACAATATTCTATAAAAATTAATTTATTATAATAATTTTATTTTAACATTTTTTTCAAATTTTTTCAGTAAACGTATATTTGTATTAATTATTTTTTAATTCTATTGTTTACTTATCTTTATAATTATAAGGAAAAATCTCTTTAAAGAACAGTTAAATTATTCAAATTCTAAATTGAGTTATTAAATTTAAAAAATCATAAATCAAGTTAGTTACCCTAAAATTAGATTTCAAAATTTTGTAATTTTGCTTTACTATCCCTCAATTTTCTCTCATTATCACTACCCGTCTCACCTCCCTCTACTGTTAATGAAATACCTCGAATCACAATAATAAAATTTTCTAACGATATATATACTTATTATTAATTATTCTGCTTATAGCAATTATTTTTATATAAAGATATTATATTAATTACTTTTTCTAATTATATATTTATTAATTTAAATTTAGGGCGAAAGTAAAAAAATGCCCATGATCTTTTTCCAAAAGAGCGTATGCTACCATAAACAATTTTTGAGTTCAAAAATATCTATGAATTTTTCTAAATGAAGTAAAAATGTCATATCTGTTAAATAGCTCAAAAGCCATTACTTTTCTTTTTTGTGTGTCTCATTTATAATGTCCAAGTGTTCATTATGTACCAACTCACTTCACCCCTAACCAATTGAAAAACAACACATACTTTAACTTCCACCACCACGACCGTCATTTACTCTATAACAACATCAATAATGCCAATCCCTTGCTATTTTCTTTATCATTTCACCACAGTCTGGGATTTCTCATACACAAAAGAGGAATTCCTCTCTACCAAAACTTATATTATTTTTCAATTGAATGAAATGATAAAGTATGTATTATTTTTTCATTGGTTAAGGGTGAAGTGAATTACCATATGATGGACACTTGGACATTATAGGTGGGACCCACAAAAAGAAAAATAACAATGTCTGAGATATTTAACAGAGATGACATTTTTGCTCCATTTGAAAAAATTCATGGGCAGTTGTAAAAGTGATTCATGATGTTATAAAAACAATCATAACCAGTTGTTAAAACAACACTTTGCAGTTATGAAAATTGGAGTTTTGAAATTTATCATTTTAGTCGGGCATGAAAAAGCAGTTATAAAAAAGACTCATGATGTTGTAAAAACAAGCATAACCAGTTGTTAGCAAAGCAATTTGCAGTTGTGAAAGTTAAAGTTTTGAAACTTGTCATTTCAGTCAGGCATGAAAAAGCAGTTGTAAAAAAGACTCATGATGTTGTAAAAACAAGCATAATCAATTGTTAAATTTCTAATAACAAGTTGTAACGAAGGGACTTCTGCAATTTCAAACTAAATAAATGCATCAAAAAGAGGTGTGAAAATGACTGCTTAAGTTGTTAAAATGGTTGATAAAATTGTTAAGCTTCTTATTATCAGTTGTGAACGTAGAGACTTTGAAATTTCAAAAGTACTGGATGCATTGAAAAGAGGTTGTGAAAGTGACTGATTAAGTTATTAAAATTCTGATTAGTATTGCCTTTCAAAATCAAACTTGGTAATATATAATTTGTCCTAACTTAACACATACACTAGTCATTGAATAAGTTGTTAAAATAGCCACATATGATTGTCTTTCCTACAAGAAGCATTTCCTATAAATTAACATAAAGTTAGCAAAATAGTCACATATTTACAAAATAGGAAGTCTTTCCTACAAAATAACATCACAACAGCTATGTGTCTTTCTTCCTCTTGCTTTGTGGGTTGCTAGCTATAATGGACAACACCTTTTACACATGTATGTTCTTCATTCTCAACGGCCTTTTGAAAATATTCTTTTGCCTGTCATTTGGGCAACAAATTGTTAAATAAATCATAGATATAGATATATTACCCAATTTTTTCTTTAAAAAAAATCATAACTATACATAAGAGTGAAACCATGCCAAGGACAAGAAGTAAAGCTGATAATGTGTTATAAAAAAATGTCATCCATGTACTTCTTTGTTTCCTAAACCCTGAGTCTTGGATCCTATCAAGGATAGAGCCGATAAAACAAGCTGTAATCCGCGGGTCCGGCCCGCCAAAAGTGGCTAGCTCAGGCTAGCTAAATGGCGAGCGGCATAGGTTCTCCCTACTCAACCTGCTGGCTAGCATGCTTAAATAATCCTTTTTAATTTTTTTTCTTAAGAAAATAAACTCAAATACCCTTATTCTCTTTCCTTTGATGGCATGTTTGACTCCTTTCTCATGCTTTTTTTTTTTTTTTGATACATACCTTTCTCATGCTTTTTATGTGAAACTTTTTTTCACTTTCATTTTTATACTATACTTATTATTCTACTATTATTAAATTAAAAAGAGAGGTATTTATATATTTTTATAATATGAGTGAGTGAAAAATAAAGAAATACAAGAGTAGAATGGTTGCTTGACAATATATCTCCCTAGGCTGAACCTCTATACCACTCAAGTATCATGTTCAAATTATGGAGTATTGGAGTTGTGCAACTCAAGTACAATGTTCAAGTTATGGAGCACTAGAGCTTCGAAGTGGATCTGTCTCCATTCGTATGTCTTTTATCTCTCCTAATTTTCCTTCACCATTCAATGATCTTCCAACGCTCCATCTTATTCTTATTGCCACAACTAGGCCTGCAAATAATAATCTGAAATGTTCTGATTGACTTTATTTGACTGCAAGCAACATGAATTCAAAGCTTCCTTCACCTGGTCACATTCTATGAAATACGTACACAGGGCCCATTAATATTATCACTCTTCTTGCATCGCATTTGGTTGGATAAGGACTCTCAAATTTTATTTAGCCCCATGCCCCATCCCCTTTCGTACTGTCATTAAAGTTACCTCCATTCATCCCCCAACTAAATTATCAAAATCCCTCCTTTCCATTAATTCAAATGGACCTTTAACAGTTCTATTCATATAGAAAACTAAAGAGGATCATCCGAAATGAGCAAAATGGAACTTCCCCTGGAACATGGGCTGCTATGCAAATTTTGACATTGGACACATGATATTCCAAAAATAATTCATAACCAATTAATGGGAGTTGGATATAGCGGAAGGGTTAATCTCTTATAATGTCACAAAACAAGATTTAATCCCTGCTGAGACCTAAAAGAAGTGTCCACATATAGTATCATATAACGCCTGAAACAGAGTTGCCTCTAATACAGGATAATGTGCCTTGCAACAAAAAAAACATTGTTGCCATGGGCTAGATTTTGTTAGGCCTTCAACGTCGAGCCAGAGACTTTTTTATGGGCTCGATTTAGTTGTGGCTGGGTTTTTAGTGGACAAAATCTAAGAAAAAGAGATAATTTTACGCGCGAAATAAAAAAAAAAACGGAAAACGAGATAACGAAACCAGGCTAACCACAGACGAGCGAGCATGAGCGCGTGTGTCGAACCCAAAATTGAGGGCGGAAGTAGGGATGAGGATCGGCGGCGGAGTGGTGTACGGGGGTCCACGCGCCAACGCCCTGCCACTTCTTCTTAGCCATGGTAGAGCTAGTCTTCGCTGCTATTCCTCTTCCTCTACTCCTGGTAATGCGAGCCTTCACTCATTTTCGTTTGTACTGAAATCGCTGTTTTGCTTAACGAGAACTAGTTAGTGCATATGTTAGAATTTTTTAATGCCCATGGGCCTTGGCCTCCGTGGCTCATAGATATGGTTTTTTTTTTTAAAAAAAAATCTGGAATTAGCTTACTTGATAAGTTGTTTTACTAGAAAGAGTCGTTTATTGGAATTCTTTGTCAACATTTGCAGACCATGTAGCATTCGTCAAAGACATAGCTGCGACTCAGCCTCCTGAGCATTTGTCTCAATTGTTAAATGTTTTGAAAGCCAAAGGTAGGATTATCTAAATCCTTGTGATATTGATTGCTTTCGATTGTTTCTCTCTGCTGCGTGTTTCAAGCGACATTCATTTTCTCGGTTGCCTTACCTTTCAGTAGTGACAAAAATATCAAATAACCTCCATTTTTTTTTAATTTCGGGCTTTGTTCAAAATATGTAAGCGTAACGAAGAGTGGGGCTTCTTTTTGTGTATGCTGACCAGGCAGAAATGGTTACTTTGACCATGTGGATCTGTCTATCCATAGATTCTGTCGATCCGAGGAGATATTTCAGTGTTGCATCTTGCTTTACTTAGTTTAGCTAGCTTCTGAATGATATTCTTCTGCTATGAACTTGTCATAATATTGTAGAACTTGACCATTATATGGATCACACTTTTTTCAGTTGTTATTATCAATTTGTCACGGTACAGTTAAAAATACTGCTGAAACAATTTGTAGAATATGTATTTCATCAGGTACTTGAAAATGTGTCCTATTGTCTACCAAAGAAGGCTATGCACACAAGGGCTGAATTATTTCTTTTGTAGTCCACTTGATTAGTTCTCTTACTCTTTGTAACAGGTGAAACTATCGTTTTTCCTGGAGCTAGGCTGGGGTTGATTCCCCTAGCCATACCACTAACAAAAAACAGCTCAGGTATGAGCTTGATATTGCATATTTAAAGGCCCTGTTTGCTATGTGAACAATGTAGTTTCCTGAGTATTTAATAACTCGTAAGATTTTTAAATAAGAGATATATGAAAAACCAGTATTATGTTATTTAGGAGGCCTAAAACACATTGTGAGATTTTTCATGTTACTTTTGCTCAAATATCTTGTACCTGTGTTTTTAAGTGCTTGGGAAACTATTGTTCTCATGTACTGAATACATCCTTAGAGAAATCTTCAATCTTCAATTTAAATAATTTTTTGTAATTCTTTTCCTCAGGTTCTGTAACTGCACTGCTGCGGTGGCCCACAGCTCCACCTGGGTAAAAAGGCTTAATATTTGCCTCCTTTATTTAATCTGTTAAAGCTTTTATGATGTTTTCCAATTCTAAATATTTGCAGGATGGAAATGCCAGTTGTGGATGTTGACAAACATGGAGTAAAGCTTTTAGCAAAGAGTGTAAGCGAAGCATAATTGGATTTTTTATTTGCAAACATGACTCTTTGTAGCTCATTCCTATTGATGCTGTCAATAGGACATTTGATCTTGCTCCTGTCTCTTTAAGGCGGCCTGATGCTAAATGTTTATTTTACAAACACAAATAGGTGGACCAATTTATTCACAGAATATTGGTTGAAGAAGATGCAAAAAACAGTCAAGAGAGAAATGATGAGCTTTTTATTGTGTCAGCTGATGCTGGGAAGAAACTTTATCAAAAGGGTGACTTTGCAGAGTCTAAAATTTCTAATTTGGATATCTATCTTCTAAAAAAGGTAAAAAAGAAATTTCCTAAACTTCCCTGTTAACTTTCAAGACAAATTATTACAAAAATCTTATTTGTTTTTAGGTTGGTTTGTTCCCAGATATCATAGAGCGCAAAGTGATGCGACATTTTGAGGAGGGTGATCATGTAAGGTTCTCTTGTTTTCATAATTCCAAAAGCATTAGTTAGTTGGTTCACTTGTTGATCATGTTTGTGCTCCTACGAAAGGTTTCAGCTTTAGTAACGGGAGAATTTTATACTAAGAAGGAGCATTTTCCCGGATTTGCTCGGCCTTTCGTTTTCAATGCAGAGGTCTTGTTGAGGTTTGTAGTGTAACATTTTCAACTACTATGCAGGGGCGGTCTGAAATTGATAAACCGGCACTGTTTTCATTTTCTTAGGGGCCACTCCTTTTGCTTTCCTTGACAGGGTTGGGCGTAACGTAGAAGCTAAAGATGCTGCCAGAGGAGCTTTGAAATCACCATGGTGGACTTTAGGCTGCAAGTATGAGGTATAAATCCTCTGATCTCTGGTGTGACTGTGAGATTGATTCCTCCTCCTCCGTCTCTTCCATCGTGAATGGCTTGTGCTTGAATTTGTCTCTGCTCAGGATGTCGCTAAGATTGCACTGTGGGATGATGAGCAAATTGAGTACATTAAAGAGAAGGTGACTGAGGAGGGAAGGCAAGAAGATATTAGGAAGGGGAAGGCGCCTGCACAGGTTCTGTGGACAACATTTAGTTTAATTAATGATGATTAATTGGATGGGTCCTATTCGAAGAATTTTAGAAATCTATATTTTTATATTGATGATTAGCCGATATTGATACTGGTAAATTAAAATTATCAAATGGTTATGACAATGCTTCGCTGCCTGCTGAATTCTCCTCATTTTGTACACTCCAAATTATTTGCAGGTCGTATTAGATGAAGCTGCTTTTTTGATGGATTTAGCTTCTATTGAGGGGACATGGGATGACTACTTGGAGCGAATTGCAGAATGTTACGAGGAGGCAGGATTCAATGATATTGCGAGATTTATACTTTATAGAGATTAACTATTCACGATGTTGATAGATTTTATATATATTCAGTTTTCTTATCTTGAAATCTTACAAGTATCTCATGTTATTGTTAAAATTCATTATAAACAATTATTTTATCATGCTTCTCATCCTCGTAGGAGTTATATAGCAGCGGAAACTTGTGTTGAATATTGGGTGAAAATTTATTTGACAAAAATGCCAGGTGAAAACAAGATAAATTAAAAATAAACAAAATAGCCAATAATTATTGGACTAGTCGATAAAAATTTGACTCATACCATAAAGACGATGGGCAATTCAAATCACGTTAGTGATATGAAAGTAATATGAACATTTCCGTACTTGAGAAGAGTTCCAAGCCTAAATGAAATTACCTTGACCTTGCCAAAACTGTTGAGAAAAATACATAAACACTCAAATTTTCATCAAAATAAAGAGTTAGTTTACTCTATATCTTAATCTAATTAAAATTTTTAACAAAACACCTTCTATTTACTTTTACACTTAAAGAATAAAAAAACAATTTTCACTAAATTCAAGAGAATTTAACGCCATTTAATCAATTAAAGTTATTGCAAACTCCCTTGACACTGGACAATACTGCAATTTATTAGTGAGAACATTTAAGTGGCCAGAGGACCGGGTATTTTCTTGTTTGCACCTATTTTCTTTCTACACAATAACTTTTTCCACAAGCTTCCTCCTCCCCGTTTCTTGGTAGGAACAATGGCCAAAGATTTTTGTGCCGCAGTGTCATCCTGATCTTTTGGTCCATTCAAAACTAGGATTTTTTCTAGTGGCTCGGGAACCGTAGTAGAAATGTTATTGTTATCTCCAGCTTTTGGAGGTTTAACAAAATCGGCTATAGTGTGATCTTCAGCAAGCATCTGATCGAGTAGAGATGGCCGATGTTTCAAACTTGTGTCCTTTGGAGGGGCAGGGCTTGAACCCACATTTACAGTGCTGGAGGTCGTATTGGTAATTGCATTATTGTTGGCGGCAATGACCTTGTCAAAAAGGGATGCATCTTTGGGATCAGACAGTGCCTTCAATTGCTTGCCAAGGTTAAGGATGGTTTCTTGGCACTCAGCCAACTTTTCAGAAGCCGCGGTTATCTCCCAGTCCTGCAGGATTGATCAGCGTATTGTAGCATTATTGTTGGAAAATGAATAATGAATAACAATCAATCATACAATATGGTAAAACATAAAAAGGTTTTTGCTTTTTCCGACTTTGATCTATTGTTCCGATGCAAAATCTGTTCGTTTACTTTTGGCCGGCCAAACTCTCATTTCCTATTTGTATTGGTATAAATATTTTTATTTGGAAAACATCCTTTGCTAGCAAATCTGAAAAGAACATATGTAAAAATTGCACATCATGCTTCAGTCAGAGATCTATTTTTAGAACAGCAAGCAAGTTATTTGGCGAAACAGGATATGCGCCTTTGCATCCAAATTTTGCATGCTCCTAAATGGCTATAGTTTCCGCATTCTGAAATGTCAGACGGGAAATAGTGATCTGAATAAAAGAAAATTGAATAAGATGCGATCACTTACAGTTCGCAATGGCTTCTCTTTCTGATTAGCATTATGATTGGAGGACTCCTTTTTCATGCTGAGAAGAATAATTTGATGAGTCACAATCCTCAAAGAAGCAAGTAAAAGCCAGTGTCTGAAAGCATATTGCACTGCACAAATAATAAAATATACAAAGATTATCAATACCTTTCAAGTAGAAGCTGTAGCTCAAGACATCTGCCCTCTAATTCTTCACAACTGTGGTTTTTGTTCTGCAATTCCATTTCCAATGCCAAAACTTTATGACGGGCCTCTTTTATTTCATCTTGTGTAAGCTGGGCATCAATATTAGCATTTATCAGTTCGTGACTTTGTGTTTGCTCTGGAAGTGCTCCATTGGAATTTTTTATGGTTTGCAATTCTGACGAAGTAATTTTCTCTGACTCCTGAAGTCGACTCCTCGGGGACTCAGTCCGATCAGCAGCTGGGTGAAGTCCATCTTCGACTGTTTCCTTTTTAATTTCAGCACAAATCACACTATCATTAGCATTTTCAGTTTCTTCTTTATCATATTGTAGCCGTTGGGTTTCAAACTCATGGCCATCCACATTAAATACAGTTGGAAAACATGGAAACTGTTCTTGGGGAAGAAGCAACTTATCTGCCTCTGCAACATGACTCATCATCCCAATCTCTGCTTCACTTTCACTTTGCGTTTCCTCCCAATCAAATTGTTTTTTAATGGCATCCTTCATGCTAGAAACATCCTGAATTGAAAAGCAATGATTGATAATCCAATCCAAAGCAGTTGTTAGTTCTCTGGCAAATTTTTCATTGTCGGCCTTGCCATTCAGTAAATCATAACAAACTTGGAGAAATTGGTGTAAAACATCATTTAGTTCAGATGTTTTCCACTGGAAAACACGCACCATGTAGCCTGCTGGCATTCCTAGATTCTTGTACATGGGATCAGAACTATCATATTCTACCACAGGCTTGTTGATCCCTTCAATGATCTCAATAATCTTGCCTATACATTTACTCATATCTGTCTGTGGTTGTTGTTTGCTTTTCTTTACTGATGGCACAGCAGCATCAGTTACTCCAGTGGATGGATTTAACAGAAAAGGATTATTTGAAGGGATGCAGTGACTAAAATGGGGAGAATTTGATGCATCAATATGCCCTGAGCCTTTGCTTGAATCAGGCTCGTCAAGGTCTGCATAATTCAGATGATTTGTTGCCACTCTGATATCCTCAAGTATATCATCAGGATTTTTACAAGTGATGCGGCTTTGCTCTGAGATTACTTTAAGTACATCCTGAAGCCAGCAAGGAATCTTACCATTTGACATGTCATTGGAAGTGGATGATTCAGGCACAGGAATGATCTCCTTGCTCACTACTGGAGAGGTATTCTCAACCAGCCCAGCGTCTAAGGAGCCATTAATTCCATTAGCTGCTTCTGAAGAAGCATGTGAAATTTCAGGGGATTTTTCAACAGAGACCACTGCTAATTTTTCCATTTCAACGAAGTCATCCATAAGATTTATGTCTGAAGATCCAATACTTTTGCTTGACTTAAAATCCTTTTGCTTTCCACTTCTGAACTGCTCCAGTTCTGAAATCAAAGCAGAAGCCCAGGATTCAGCACAACTAGCCTTATCGTCACTGCCAATGTCAGACATTGACACCATGGAAAACTCATGTGATGCGAGACTACTAGGCTGCTCCCCGGTCACTTGACCTTTTGATGATTCTTCAAGCTGTGATTCAACTTGTGACAGTTTGAAAGCTGTTCGAGCAAGCATGGTTCTCGAGAATTGGAGTTCATTTGTTTTCCTATTAAGGGTTTCTCGTAGACTCTTGTTTTCTTCTTCCAAAGAACATAGCTGCTCATTCAATATATTGATTCTTTTCAAGGTAGTTTCAGGAGAATCATCAACTGAAGATTCATCAATGAAACTGACTGAGTTTGACCTTTTTCTCCTCATTTCAACAGAGTCCCTACCCAACATTTCTACTTCATTCTTCATTTTCACTAGGGCAGCAGGACCTGGTAATCGTTTGCGAACCAGGAGACGCAGCCTCTGACATTCTGACTCTAACTTGGCAATCTTCTTTGCACTCTCCAAGTGCTGCTTGTGAGATGCATCAACTGTTCGACGATTGAACTCTCTCTCCTCATTTCGAATCTCAACCTCCTTTTCAAGCACCCGAACCTCATACTTCAGCGAGGTGTTGTCTTTCTCTGTGGATTCTAATCTAGCCATGAGTGCATTATAGTCTGCCTCAGCTTGAGTCAATTGTCTTTTAAGACCTTCAATCAAAATTTGGTCATCAAGAACAGCTTTGCTAAGATGAGCATTTTCAGCCCCTGATTTTGCAAGCTTTTTACTGGTCTCTGACAGCTGCTCCTCAAAAACCATGCGTGCTCTTTCAAATTCTTTTGAAGCCTTTGACACAGCATCATGAATCCTTTTCTCCTGTTCTTCTCGTACAAAACGTAATTGTTGCATACATTCTTTCAGTGCTCCATCCAAATGGGTCATTCTTTCTTCATAAAATATTTTCTGCTGCAAAGCTTCCTCAAGATCTTGCTTTAGAGACAAAGCTTCAGATTCCGCTTTCTCCCAACCTTCAGATGTAGCATTTATCAGAAACTAGTAAAAGATACTTTCAAAAACTTGATGCACAATTGGCAAAGCTGAACGACCTAAGTTACAAGGGGTATGTGAAGGATAGAAACACACAGTCATGGACAAATTACCTGCCACTGCTTCCTGTGCAATTTTCGTTTGCTTCTTCACCAGATCATCTTTAGCCTTACAGTCAGAAAGAGCCAAGGCAAGCTTGTCATTCAGAATTTTCAAGTCTGTTTCCAATTCTTCTTTATCAGCTAGAAGCTCCTTTACCTAACATGTAAAGACAAGACAAGATAAAATAACAATTATTCGAATACAGTATTAGCAAAATGATTGTAATATTATTTGGAATGAATTATGGTTCTCAAGTGATTACGTGCAGCAGGGATTATTCAGTCGATTTTATGACTAAATCTAATTCAGTGTAAAGAGTCCAGTCCAAGGCAAAAAATGAATAAATAGTTACTCTTATTAATAATATAAGGCAAGGACTAATTTCAACTAATGAAGTGTTCATTTTTTTTTTTGGGCCAAATGATAGCAATCTCAAAGGTGAAAACATACTTCAAAAGAGTAGGATATTAGAAGCTTAAAGTCAATCATACTTCATAAATTTAATGACATTATAAGAACAAGAAGAATATCGTGATCGCTTAGAATATCTGATGATATAATGAAGTAATACCTCTTCATTTTCTTTCACAGTGAGATTGGCTTTGTCACTTGCACTGGTGGTCTTCTCTGAGGACTTTTTCCTCCAAAGCCATGCCTTGTGATCCATAACGACCAGGAAAACCTCAGATGAATAAAAGTCTGCACAGGGACCAGGGGAAGGGGAAAGAATAAGCAAAATTTGCAGGATGAGTTGATAAAGAAACAGAACCAAAATAACTGGTATAAGATGTTCTGCTATACCAAACAGTTAATTTCTATCAATCCACAAATTATTTGCATGCAACTACTAGTAAAGAACAAAAAAAATGTATATTGTTATGGCACAAGAGAGAGAGAGAGAGAGAGAGAGAGAGAGAGAGAATGTGTTAGCAGACTTAATCACGGAGAGCAATGAAGCAGCCAAGGGAATCTCTAGGCCCGGTTGTTCTCGAAGGGACACTAAAGTTCAACGCAGGGCGTTATGTTCTCTCGCCTCTGACCATGAAGAGGAAGGTTAGCCTTATGCATGAATGCCCAAGGAGAAAAGAGGAGGGGCTCCAATGCCAAGAGATTCAACTCCGTGCCACCTGAAAAAGAAACCAAAAAAAAAAAAAAAAGACAATGCTTAAAATAAGAAACAGAAGCAATGAGAAGGCACAGGCACAATATGGTGTTTGATCTCTTAACGAAGCAGAGTTGCCGGTGAAATGAATCGAGTGGAAATGTGAAGCGTACCGGGCACCACAATCACCATCACCAAAAAAACTTTCCGAGAGGGTGTTTCTGGCACACGATAAAAGAAGGGTAGAAAGAGGGGAAAGTAAAGTGAAGGGTACGAGCTAAGAGAAAAAGACACACTGAGAAGTGCGTAATGTTGATTTCCAGGCGACGACTGGAAAACGGATCTGGTCCCTGGGAGGGGAAAGTGTCGGCATGGTATGAATCGGACTGAAACGCGAGTACGACCACGCGCGTGGTCGTTGACGAAGTTGACAGCATTCAGTTAGGTTTTGGCGGTGATTTTCCTTTCAGCACACGGACCGGAAGAGCGGGGGTCCCTGTCTCGATTCTGAGACGTCACGCGCCCAATAGTATTTCAGCTGCGCCATGTGTGTGTGATACTGTGATGGGAGCAAGGGTTTAAGGACCGAACCGGACGGTCTGACCAGTCCGACCGTCGGCCAATAAAGAGGGCGGGCCAGTCTCCAAAATAGGGCCGTTTTCATGGGAGAACCACTTTGGACCGTTTTTCAGCTGCTAATAGGCTGGGAACCATTATTGGCCCAGAACCCGAAACGGGTTTGTGTTAACCGGCCAGGCCATTAACTTGTGTTACAAAAAAAAAAAAGGCTATATTTTTTTTTAAAAGTTGTTGGGACTTGTGGAAATTATTGGCGGCAAAAAAAAAACACACTAAAGATTCATTGATCAAAAGTCAAAACGGGCAAAAGCAAAACTTAAAAACAAAAAGTACAGTGGCTCCTACTTCCCTTTCAACTTGCGCACACGAGTCCAACAAACCCCCCATCGCGACTGTGTGCCCTAGTCCGGTTGGAAATGGAGCGTCCGGCCGTCGTCGTCTGCCGCGAGAGCTATCGTCCTCCGCCATCTCGGTAGTCGTCCTCCATCGTCTTTGGCTTTTGATTCTTGCTGCTGTTCGTCCTTCGTCGTGAAGGTTTGTGCGTCGTGGCATTGTCTCTTGAGCGATCATTGTGCGCCATCGTGGCCGCCATTTGCACCATCGTGGACTGCCATTTGCACCATCATCCTCTCACCGTGTGTGGCTAATGTGTGTGGTGATGTGATTCTTCCTAACATCAAAACCCCCAAACCTCCGCCCTCACAGCGTTATCGAACCTTCAATAATGTGTATGCTCTATTCTTTTCTTTACTTTAATCTTGTGCTTTTCTCAGTTAGCTCAGTGTGTCGATTGTTTAAATTGAAATGCATAGCCTTTTCCTCTTTTGAGCGCAATCTGGGTTCGACTTTGGAGGGTTCTTGTCTGATTCTGATGTAGTTATAATCTGTGGGTTATGGCTGAATCTTGTATATTTGTACAATGCTCTGTTTTTTTCACCTAACACAGAGTATAATGAAACTGATGAACCGATGAAGTTATATGTGTGATTGTGGCTGAAACTTTTTATTGGTTGTTCTGTTACAGTAGGATCTTCTTGTACCATGTGGCTTTTATTTCCCAATTGATCTCGACAACTTTATTTTATCTGTGCAATGGACATGTAGAGGCTGTAGTAAAGAGCTATAGACAAGCACTGATTCTTCATCCTGACTTTCCAGAAGCTACTTGCAATCTTCTATATGCACTTCAGGTATTGTAAAAAATCTATCTTCGCCTTCGATATGTTTTTGATGACATCCTTTTGGGGAAGGAACCTTTAACATTAATCTATAGACTTCTTTATGTCTAATTGCTCAAGCATACAAGGTGCTGATGAAACTAATGAGAATATTTGGTTTCCTATATCTCACCTAATATACCTTCATAAACAGATTTTATGAGGATTTACAGGCACCTCAGTCAGACAAATTATATATGGCTAAGATGATACGTTTGCCTTTGTTAAGAAAGAAGTCAAAAGAATTAGACAGAGAATGGAGTGTAAGGCTAAAAGATGAGTCTCCCTCTCTTATTTGGATGGTTAAGATTCAAAATAAATGTAATATGAATTAAACCCTAATCCTATCAAAGAAGTATATTATAAATATGATTTAACTTTTTCATCGTGGCTCCATTATATTTTTCTCTTCCAATCTCCATTGAAGAATTAAAGTTAGTCAAACTGTCAAAGCACTATAATGCTTAGATATTAGCTATAAATTAAATACCTGAATCTTCCCACCTCTACTCTCTAACCTTACTGTTCAGCCTCTCATTAGTTAAATTAATAAATGAAGAAATGAGCAATACCCTAATTTAATTTCAATGGTGCAATGATACTAATTGATGAAGTGTTGGTAAAATGCAAGAAGTAGACTAACCTTATTAATGACAAATTTCTCTTCTATAATTTGATTTTACTAGAACATTATCGTTAAACTAAACTTTTCACTTTCTTTAATTATTGAGTTCCTTTATTCTATATCAAACCTTAACACTTTAATTTTGATTTATTCTCCCTTCAATAAAATTTTTAAAGAATTCTTTCTTATTCATTTAACGTTTGATTGGCTTATTCAACGTGATTTTCTGTGTAAGTTAACAAGTTCTCTCTTTTGATCATATAATAGTAAGTTGTCTGCCATTGTTTTTATCCTGTTTTTCTTTCTTTCTTTTTTTCAGATGCTGCACCTTTGGCAACTATCACTTCCTATCATAGGCACTTGATTTGATATTGATATTTGCTAAATTATCTACAGAAGGGAAATTTGTGCTGCAATGTTTGAACCTTGAAGGAACTAGAAAATGTCATCCCAAGGAGAATAAGTATCTACTACTGCTCCCTCCACCCAATTTGTTAGATCAAAGGCCGATCCAGCATGGGAGCATTGTGTTCAAGTGCCTAACAAAACCCCAGGTGGCAAACCTCACTTGAGATGCTTGTATTGTGGAAAGGAAGTTGCTGGGGGAGGAATACATAGAATGAAACAACATCTTGCCGGAATAAAAAGGGATATCATAAGTTATAAAAAGGTTACGGGAGATGTTTGCTATCGGTTGAACGAAAATTTGAAAGAAATTGAAGAGAAAAAGGGAAAGAAGCAAGATGCATTTGAAGAAGACAATCCATATAGACCTAATGTCACACCATCAGAAGGAGATGCTCCAAATTTGGAAGAAGTTCCTCCTTCACATACTCAAAATCCTCCTTCATAATTATCTGAAGTTTTGAAACAAAAGGCACCTGTTGCACCTACAAGATCCTTCTTTGCCCCAAGGACAACCCCGGGTGCACAGCCGGGAATAAGAAGTGCATATGCAGGTAAAGAAGCTGTGCATAGAGCAGACATGGCTATGACTAGGTGGTTGCATGATTGTTGCATTTCAATTAATGCAGGTAATTCAATGTACTTCCAACCTATGATAGATGCTATTGCAGCTATTGGCCCTGGTTATAAAGCGCCTTCTTACCATGCATTTAGAATAAAATTGTTACAAGATATGAAAAAGGAAGTGCAGTTATTAGTTGATGAGTGTAGGAATTTTTGGGCAGAAACTGGTTGCACAATAATGGCGGATGGTTGGCAAGATCAACAAAACCGGCAATTGATTAATTTTCTTGTTTATTGTCCTAAAGGAATTGTCTTTATCAAATCTGTGGATGCATCCGACATTGTAAAAGATGCCCAAACTTTGTGCAACTTGTTTGTCGACATGGTTTTGTTTGCTAGTGTGGATAATGTCGTCCATCTTGTTACTGATAATGCAACTAATTATAAAGCTGCTGGGAAATTATTGGCTGAAAAGTATCCTTCTATTTATTGGTCTCCATGTGCTTCACATTGCTTAAACATGATTTTGTCAGACATTGGAAAAATGAAGATTGTCACACGTTTATCTACACGTGCATCTTTGATTTCAAAATTCATTTACAACCATGGATTTTTGTTAGCTTGGCTGAGAAAAAGAGAAGGGTGGACAGAAATCATCCGGCCGGGAGCAACACAATTTGCTACCACTTTTATTGCTTTAAAAAGTATTCTTGAGCACAAGCATGACTTGCAAGCCTTGGTAACCAGTAAGACATTTATTGACTCTAGATACTCAAGAGACCATAGGGCAAGAGATGTGACTGCGGTTGTATTGGATAGGGTATTTTGGAATGATTGTTTGGCCATTGTTGAAGTTGTTAAACCTCTTATCCGACTTCTGAGAATTGTAGATTCTGATGATAGGCCTTCACTGTGATATATTTATGAAGAGACGTACAGGGCAATGAAAGCTATCAAATGTGCTTTCAATCGCACAAAAAAATTGTACAAGCCATTCACAAGTATTATAAAGTGTAGGTGGGATTCTCAGCTTCGCCAAGATCTTCATGCAGCAGCTTATATCTTAAATCCTGCTTTTCTTTATGATAAGGCTAACTTCTCTCAAAAGCCAGAGGTTATGCTAGGATATCTTTCTATTATCGGTAGGAAAGTCACATCTAACAAGACCAAGTTTTTACAAGAAGGCATAATATATCAAGATAAAAGTGGGACCTTCAATAATCCCATGGCTCTTGACTCTGCAAAATCAATGCGACCTGGTAAAATTCCTTACTTCTTAATTCTTATACAATTATATTATACTATATGAATATGACTTTAATTGTTTTTTTTTATATTTGATGATATTCATTTTAACATGATAGATGAATGGTGGAGGTATTTTGGAGGTAGTTGTCCCAATGTTAAAAAGTTGGCTATTCAATTGTTGAGTCAAACTGCTTCTTCTTTTGGTTGCGAAAGGAATTGGAGTGTCTTTGAAAGGATACACTCCAAGAAAAGAAATAGATTGGAACATAAAAAGCTAAATGATCTTGTCTTTATTCATTACAATTTTCGTATGAGAAATAGGTAAATTTTTCTAACCTTTTTCACTTTATAATGTACACTTTACTACTAAATTTTGTATTGGTTAAAAAAATTTAATTAAATGGCTTCTAATCATTATACCAATATTTGATTTTCATGTGTTTTTTTAGGGTTCTTAACAAGAAAACAAGACTTTGATCCCATTAATTATGAAAGTATTGATAAAATTGAATATTGGATAATGGAAGAAGTTGATTCTTCTCCACTTTCAACACTTTCCACTGAAGAGATAGAAGAAGATATCATTTATGATGATATCACATTGCCAATACCAAAAATTACCATCAATGATGAAAGTTAGATGTTTTAAATTGTAGAGTTAGTTAGACATGTTACTTTTTTTATTTATATTATATGTTACTAATTTTTTTAATTTGGTTTGTTCCACACTATTTTATAAAGATGTTTTTTAAGAACAAGGCAATGAGGTTCATCCTCAAATTCAGGCTGGAATTGGAAGTTCTGGGATTGGAGTTGAAGGCCTTGATTTTGGGTCATTTGCTCAAGAAGATGATGACATGTTTAGTCCAAATGCTTTTCAAGAAACTCATGCCTGGATCAATCAGGAACCACCAAATACCGATGTTTAACAAGACATGAAATCATTATTATTTGTGCTTTTTGTTAGGTTAATGGTTGATTTAAATGTTCTTCCTTAATAGTGTTTTGTGACTTTATTAATTTCATATGAAATTAGCCTAAAGACAAATTATTGTAATATATATATATATATAATATTTTTAAATTTAATTATTATGTCATCGGTTCGGCTCAACGGCTCAACCATTCCAACCGGTTGAACCTTAACCCGTTGACCTTTCCGGCTCAATGTCCGATCTGAGTTTTAGAACATTGGATGGGAGATTACAACTGGTTGTTGGCAAATATATATATATATATATGTGAGAAAAAATTGCAGAAAAATACTCTGAAAATTAGAAAAAAGACATATCAGAGCTTTCAATTTAAAAAATCATATGTTAGTACAGTGGAGAAATTTGGGATTATAAAATCTTGACAAAAAGACTCCCCTACCCTTGAGTTGCTTTCCTCTTCATCTTCCTCTCCTCTCCATTAGCTCGGAATAATCTGGCCACTTTTGTTTTTTGGCTTTCATTCGCCTCTTCACTGGCTGATCAATCTAATGTAATTTAGAGAACGAGTTTTCGGTGTTGAGACCATAGACGGAGCTCGAAGATGCCTACACAATGGTGGGTTGGAGATTTGCAGCTTTGGCAATTTTAGGAGGTTGACGAATTCAGCAATGTGCATAAAGAGTGCTTGGAATTTGGAAAGAAACACCTGCTTAGAGCGCTTCAGGGAGGGATCGTAATAGCCGTTGAAGTTATCAAGGTCAAGAACTCCATCATTGCACCTCTTAAGGGCCAAGGAGCAGTGGGAGCCAATGAAGCCAGTAGCACCATTGACAAGGAGGGATATGTCATTGGGTCGGCTAGAGGTGTGAATTGAGATACGAAGTTGTGAAACAAAAAAGTGAAGTTGTTAATATAAAATATAATGTTATTAATATAGATACATGTGTTGTTATTACCCCTGAAACTTGTTAATTTCAAACCTATCTCTGGGCATGTGTAGGTTTTTGAGATATAAAGTTGTGAAAGAAGAAAGTAAAGTCGTCAATGTAAAATATGTTGTTATTAATATAGATACAGGTATTGTTATTGGCCCAGATTTTAACAACATCATATTTTACATTGACAACTTCACTTTCTTGTTTCACAACTTCGTATCTCAAAAACCAACACAAGCCCAGGAATAAGTTTGAAATTAACAAGTTTTAGGGGCCAATAATAACACCATATTTTACATTAAAGACTTCACTTTCATGTTTTGCAACTTTTTATCTCAAAAACCAACAGATACTCGGGGATAAGTTTAAAATTAACAAATTTTAAGGGTCAATAACAATACATATATCTATATTAACCATACCATATTTCACATTAACGACTAATTTTGTTATTTCACAACTTCGTATCTCAAAATCCAACACATGTTCAGTGATAAGTTTGAAATTAACAAGTTTCAGAGGCCAATAACAATACTTGTATCTATATTAACAACACCATATTTTACATTAATGACTTCACTTTCTTGTTTTACAACTTCGTATCTCAAAAACCAACACATGCCCAGGGATAAGTTTGAAATTAACAAGTTTCAGAAGGCCAATAACAATAAATGTATCAATATTAACACCACCATATTTTATATTAACGACTTCACTTTCTTGTTTCACAACTTTGTATCTCAAAAATTAACACATGCCAGGGATAAATTTGAAATTAACAAGTTTCAGGAGTAATAACAACACATGTATCTAAATTAACAACAACATATTTTATATTAACAACTTCACTTTCTTGTTTTACAACTTTATATCTCGATTCACACCCATCGCCGACCCAATGACATGTCCCTCCTCGTCAACTGTGGTACTAGCTTCGTCAGCTCCCACTACTCCTTAGCCCTCAAGAAGCATGGTGACAGAGTTCTTGGCCTTGATAACTTCAATGGCCACTACGATCCCTCCCTAAAACGCATTAGACAGGCATTTCTTTCCAAATTTCAAGCACCAAATCTTCATTTTCGAAGGCGACATTAACGACAAGCCCTTGTTTTCGAAACTCTTTGACGCACACCCTTCACGCACATTGCTGGGTTCGTTAACCTCCTGGAAATCGCCAAAGCTGTGAATCCCCAACCCACCATTGTGTAGGCGTTTTCGAGCTCCGTCTATGGTCTTAACACCGAAAACTCATTCTCTGAATTACATTGGAATGATCAGCTGGTGGAGAGGCGGATGAAAGTAAAAAAAAAGTGGCCAAATCATTCCAAAAATGAGAGAGAGGGAGAAGAAAATGAAGGGAAAAGCAACTCAAGGGCAAGGCATCTTTTTGTCAAATCCCAGATTCCTCCACTGTATTGACATAGAATGTTGTAGATTGAATGTTCTGATTTGTCCTTTTCTAATTTTTAGAGTATTTTTCTAGAATTTTTCCTATATAATTTAAAAAATTGAAAATATAATTTGTACTAAAAAAATTACCAAAAATTTCTTATTATAAAATTTATTGCCAATGAGAATTTAAAGAACCAGCTCCTTGAGTGGCTACAAGTACAACTCTTCAACTGAATGCAAAACATACTGAAGAAGAGTTGGAGTCGAGCTTAAGTACATTAAGACAACAAATTTGCAATAAAGTATATTTTTCAGTTCTTTTCTATTTTTCCAATATTTTTTATACCCGGTGAAAATATTATTTTAGTATTATTTACATTTTTTTGGCCAACATTAATAAAAATATTTTTATTAAAGTTGTTAATTATTATTTTTTAATATGGTTATATGATAGGAGGGCATTGTTGGGCTTGACTGGGCTAGCTCTTTGGCTTTCCTATCCTATAAATGTCGTCTAACTTCTAAGTATATCATGGTTCAAATGCTTTGAAATTGGAAATTACTTTTAAAGAGTCACTAACTGTTAACTCATAGAAATCAAGAGTTTTCTAACACATCTTCTTCTTTTTTTCCACTTATTTTTAGGTTCAAATTGTACATATAAAGAGATTATAGAAGAAAATGTGATAGGACATAAGCTAAATCAAAATTTTGTTGAATCATGAGTTAAATACACATAATGATGATTATTTGTGAAAGGTAAAAAGCACATGAAGCCTTCCTCCTTGTAGGTGGAAGATGACAAGTTATAAAAACTCTCAAAGATCATGGGAAGTTGTAAAGGGAAGGAAATAATGCAAGAAGAAGAGGAAAATGGACACTAGGGGGAGAAGCCCGCATTTGCTGTGGAATCCATTGTAGCCAAAGTCATAGCGAAACCGCCTGAAAAAACACTACTTCTGTTTGTTTCTATATGACCGTTCGCTATAGCATTCTCCATAGTGAACCCACAGCGAACGTACGAAATTGATACTGTGTGTTTTGAAAAGTGAAGCAAAAAAACCAATATAAAAGCATGGGATAGGTCAAAAATCAGGAGATTTTGCACTCCTTGGACAGATTGGTTGCTAGGGCTTCAAATTTTCAACAGCTTGGGATTGGATTGAGAAAGGAGTTGGAACCTCAATTCTTGGGTTTTTCTTGTTCTTTTCCCTTTTTCTTTTATTTTGCTGAGATTTTGTCATGTACAGACCATGAGTGGCTAAAAACTCTTAATTAGGATTATTTTTACCCATTGCATGGATTGAAACTACTATATTATCTTGCTTTTGTTGGCTAATGAGTATATATATGTTGATTTTTCTTTAAGCTTAATGTTATCTTGTACTTGATCACCACGTGATTAAAGTAGTTCAATTTGAAGATGCTTGAGAGAGCTATTTTAATTGTTGAACTTGAGAAAAATCATGTTAGACTTGAAATTTAATGATTAAATGGATGATTTGTTGTCATAATAGAGATATATCTAACAACATAACATAGTCTATTGAAGAATTGTTTTGGAAAAATGGTTTTCATTAATTATAAACAAGAGATTGATTGTTTTTAATAAAGATTAAAAATCAATCTTGACTTAAGAGAACTTGGTTGATGATTTTAGGATCTTTGACTAGCATATAAACTCATTTAACTAGCATAAGTGATTTAATTGCATAATTTCTTGAAATATAATAGGGAAGAAGTAATCATAAGCTAATATCTCTTGAAGTTAGACCCAATTTCCACTGTGTTTACTTTATTTTTTTAATCAAGAGTCTTTAGACAAATTGATCAAATTCAAATGAATTCATTCAACCAAATTAAGAACATGTTTACATTAGTTAACTCGCTTTTGTCATAATCCTTGTGGAATGCTACTTTTTTTCTCACTAAATTATTACTTACGGCTTGTGTGCTTTCGATAAGCTAAACGGCGAACACTAACCCTGCATGATAGTGTTAATTATAACCCCTAATGGGTGATACTTTTTGGTACTAACATAATAAGGGATTTTGCCTTTACAGACAAGCATCTTCATTCTTAAGGACTTTTTTTAACTAACTTATTGGAAAACAATTTTAGAATAAGCACTAATAAGTATTGAAATTTATAAATCGGGATATTTTGAGAGAGGTTTTGTTGAATTAAATTAAATATTGATATGTTCTGTTGTGAAGGATAATGTATTTAATTATTGATTAAACACGTATAGTTAATAACAACATCAATTCACAAATTAAGAAAAATCTTAAATTTCTTTAACATTTAATAATTTTCAAATTTACCCATATTAAATAGGAAAAATTCCAGAAAAACACAAAAAAAGGGGAAAGGACAAAATGGTGGTGCTAATTTTTAAAATCCCAAATCAGAGTGTCAATAGGAATCTAGGATTGAAAATTGTGATCAAAAGACCAAAATGCCCCTAAGTTAAGTGGCAATATAGGCGGGACATTTTGAACAATTCAAGCGGGATCAAAAGAAAAAAATGCCATGATGTTTGCCATGACATTAAGAAGTTTTTTTTTGGAGGGGGGGAGGAATAACAACTCTTGTCTCTATAGTAACAACATCATATTTTGCATTAACGATTTGAATTTCTTGTTTCATGACTTTTGATCTGACAATCCAGCACATGCCTAGGGAAAAATGTGAAATTAATAAGTTGGGGGGGGGATAACAACACATGTCCTAGATTAACAACACCATATTTTACATTAACGACTTGACTTTTTTATTTCATAACTTTTTATTTGACAATCCAACACATGCCGAAGGAAAAATGTGAAATTAACAAGTTGGGGGGCCAGTAACAACACTTGTTTCTATATTAACAACACTATATTTTACATTAACAACTTGACTTTCTTATTTCAAAACTTCCAATCTGACAATCTTACAACTCAACAAAACGCCGCCAAAGCTCAGCGAAAAAACTATCATCCCCTTCCTCTTCTTCACTAGGCCAACAACCACCCACCACCATCAACCACCTTCCAGCTCCAAAACACCATCAAAGCCCCTCTTCTTCTCTAAGCCAAGAAATCGGCGTTTCCTCTTTGCTGAGCCAAGAACCCGCCGTTCCCTTCCTTTTCTTCGTTGGTCTAGACCATCCTTGCCTTCCAATTCTTTGTTGCACCAACCAACCCTTTGCCCCCTTCCACTCTTAGATTTTTTTACCCTTTTTCAATTACTCTTCCTTCAGCCAACCAAACCTTCAAAACACGGCGAATTTGGGGCATCTAGTTTTTTTTTTAAACTTAACTTAGGGCATTTTCGTCTTTTGATCACAATTTCAAATCTCAGATTTCTACTAAGGTTTTGAACTTGGATTTCAACAATTCACAGCACCATTTTGTTTTTTTATCTTTAATTATATTTTAATAGGATTTTTCCTATTAAATATATTATTTTTATCAAAACACATAGTCTACTGGATGATAAATAAAAAGGTAAAATTATACTGAAAATTTATAAATAACATAAAAACATTCTGTGTATCTTATAACTAGGGAATAAAATTTCAATAACTTTTGAAAGGGTTATGTACACACACACGCACATCCAAATACATATTGGTATTTATTGTGGGGGCCTGTGTGCTGTGCTGGGAAGGAGACTTGAGGCAACTGGCTGTGTGTAGTGATCCAACGAAGGTTTAAGGTCCCATCATGCAAGCATTCGTGCAACAAGAGAGGACGCGTTTATAGATATTCGTGAGCTAATTTTTCCTTTTAGGCCTCAGAGTAAGGGTCACCTTTTGTTTTCACTTTCTCTGTTGTTAGGTAGTGCATCATTTTAAATTAAAAAAGTTCCACAGCCGAACGCTGGGAATGAGATTCTTAAAAATACTTTTGAGTTAAATATATCGTGCTTATCATCAACTAGAACATGTGATATTTGAAAAGGTGAAGGAAGTGGGTGCTGTGTAACATAGAATAGAAGATATTATGTAGGCTTAAAATGATTGATTAACTAATTATACATTAATTGAGGGGTCACATTAACTTGGAAAGCAGAAAGAATAACTGATTGGTTAACAACAACAAAAAACAACGGGCTCTTGCTAGAATGGCGCGTCAACAGAAATTCAAGCGTAAAGAAAGCGATTTAGGCTTGAGTATTACTCTTGGCATCATTCTCTAAACTTCCTTAGCCTACACTTTAACAATAATGACGAGTTTGATGACGACTCATTTAGTTGAGCGATGGGCATTCATTCTAATTAATTGGCTTATTATGGAACAAATCTCAGTTTCTTTTGGAACAGATTGTTTTGCCTGGGGTGGGTGGTGTTCCTAGTCAGCACAAGGCACTATTATTTGCTTCTTTTCCGTCTGGCTGAATAAAGTAGGTCGTGTATTATAGAAATTTATATATATATATATATATATAAAATAACAAGGAAGGGCCATAGGATTCCATGCCACCTGTGACTGCATGACTTGGTTGTGCTGCTAAATTAAATTCAATGTGGGAACTGGGGTCTCTCTGTGTGGTACTGTTCTGAATAACTGATAATGTGACCACCTACCATCCAATTCTGTTAAATGATCCCAATAATATCCTTTTAGCCCCTATCTATGTTTATTTTTCTGCTGGTGGCCCCAATCTTCTCAATTATTCTGATCTCCTTCTCTGTTTCTCTTCCCCATGCTAGCTTTTGCTTCACTGGATTCACCAAAATGGTTTTGCAGCTCAAGTTTCTCCCCTACAGATAGGACATCACTGTGAAGGGAACTCGATAATGATATGTCGTTTGAATCATACGCTCATAAAGACAAAAAATACCTATAAAGAAATTTTTTCCTCCCATTATTTGCTTCAGTTGCAGGTGTGGTTCTTATAGATTTTTCACGAATATATTAATTATTCTAGTGTCCACAGAACACTGTTATGTTTCTTCTCTACCCGTTGTGCTACTCCTATGGACCAGGCACGTGGCTTCTTGGGTCTGTAATTAGTTTCGGCTGGACAACATCTTCGGGTTTTTTTTTTTTCTAGAGGTCTGAAACAATGAAATATATATATATATATATATTCGCAGTTCCTGTCTGCGAAAGTTACGAAGAATCTTAAATAATGTCTTCACTGGATGATCAGCCCACTATGTGTGTGTTCAACGCGTCGGTAACTCCACGACACGAATGACGAAATATTCTGTCAAAAAAGGAAAAAAAAAAAAGAATTCCATGAAATGGTTTTCTTGTGAATGAAGGATAGTTAGATTCATTAATGATTAATTCTTATTTTAGTCAAATATTCTCCATTAATTAATTGCAGCTCCGGAAAAAAAATAAAATAGTAGTTGCCAGATTTCATAAAACAACCGATAATTGCAGGGGAGTTATTAATCTCAAAATAATATTTTTGCCAGAAAATATAAAAAATAACATCCAGCATGCGTTCGTTCTTCACTATCAAGATAAGTATATATATTCGATTTGTTTTTTCATTTTTTGTGGCCTGAGATTCTGTGAACAGTTTCTGGCTTTTATTATTATTATTATTAAAAAAGTCCAGGTGAATTAAGTTCTGGGCTGACTTAGGCCTAGGCATGCATTCGGGTATTGTTGGAGATACTTACAGCCCACTAAAATCCTTGCGTCCGAAGTGAGATTTCAACTCACGATCAGCAATGTGTATGTTTGGAACATCGAGTGATAATTGAGTTTGTTTCAATTGGGTTTATTATAATATTATTTTTTATAAAAGCTAAATTATCTAATGTGATTTATGTTTGGATTGGCGATTGTCAATTGAGCTTTTGTAAAAATAAAACTTGTTTGGATTGGCTTGAGCATAAGGGCTTTTGTGATAATAGTAAGAAAAAGTGGGTGGAAAAATATTTAAAAAATCAAGTAAATATTTTAAAATTACTTTATAATATTAGGTCCTACTGGAAAAATATTTTAGAGTTGGTGGAAATCAAAAAATCAGTTTTCTAAATTTTGAGTGCTCTTTACTACTAAAAAAAAAATACATTAAAGGTAAAATTGTAGTCGGTTTTCTAAGACTTGGTACAATTGAAAAAATATTTTAAAGGGTTAAAAGCATAAAAAAAATATTTTAGAGTAATTTTTGAAGCTGAAAAAGTACATTAAGGGTAAAATTGCAATAAGTCTGATAACACACTGAGTACAGTTGGAAAAATATTTTAAGAGGTTAAAAGCACCGAAAAATATTTTAAATTAATTGTTGTAGCTGAAAAAAATACATTAAGGATAAAATTGCAATCAGTCTGATAACACACTGGGCACAACTGAAAAAATATTTTAATTATTCAACCTCAATTGTAATTGTAGAGAGAGAGAGAGGGGAAAAAAAATAGATGGGACCATGGGATATATTTTGATTGAGCTTTTAACAAAAGCTCTCTGTTTCAGCTTTTGCCAAATATGGATCTACAATATTTAATTTCTCAAAAACTCAATTTCTCATTTTATCAACCAAACATACCAAAAAAAAAAATGTAACTGTCAGTTAAGCTTAATTGGGCATATAGTCACCCAAAAGCTGTACTCCAAACACACTCGGTATCACATCACGAACCAACTCCCCACCAATTAGATAAAAAAATGCCCTTGGGACATTAACTCATTCTCACGCTCAAGCCTGCCACCTATATACGGGCTCATGGCATTTTTGGATCCCGTTGGGTGGTGAAAGCCTAAAATCACGATTCATGAAGCCTACGGGCTCCTTCTATTGTTCACGAAGTCCATGGGCCACTAAATGGAGTGGGGCCCATACTGCATGTGGATTTCATCGCTGGAGCCTCCACTAGGCACCCTCCGGGGCTATCTTCCCGTGAAATCTCTGGTTCTGTCTTCGGGGCGAGGAGGAGGAAGAGAAGGAGGAGGACATGGTTAAACCAAAGCAGCAGAAGCCATCCAAGAAACACCCATATCCACATGTATGCGTCTATATAGTGATATTGTGTTTGATTCACTCTTCAGGACTCAAAAGTAGGCATAATCATTAATATACGGAGATTCATAATCTTGTGTTTTCCTGCGTTTGTTTAGTTTACTCTTTTAGATTTCAAATATTCATAGTCATTAATATGTCGGTATTTCCAATCCATCATTTGTACTTTGGGAATTCCAGAGCTTCACAGTATCATAATGTCTTACTTAGGATTGGCAGCTGTTAGTTGAGAGCATGCGTGGTCGAGGGATTTGAATTTATATTCCAGCATTTGGTTCATCATTCTATAATGCGTGGTAATAGATGCTATGGCGCAGTTAATTTACCTACAACTGGAGGTTAAAACTAAATAACAATGATAAGGCGGGCTTAGAGTACCCTACAGCTGCCGTTGAGATTGCATCAACTATGTATTTCTTTTGGCATATCTTCTAGCCTTTCTGTTGTTTACGCCTAATTGAGCTTAGAATTCTCCATAGGATATTACTGACAGGCATGAGCTTCACACATGATTGGATCAGAATGAAAGAACTAATGGGAAACCAAATGTAATATTGTTCTTGTTCAGGCCAAAAAAATGTAATAATTCTTGTTATTTATGAACGTTCACTATATATCAATGATATGAAGGATTATGAAAGTAACATAAGTTTCCTTTGTTGTGAGCGAAAGGAATATCACTGCACAACCTTGCTACATGGATTAAGAAAAACAAACTTTGTACTACCTTTCTGCTGCTCCCTACTATAATTAAACAAGTAATGGATAACACTCAACACAAAAAGGTAAAGAGGACAACTGGCAAGGGCATAACGGCTTAATTATTCTCCTAAACATTCTCATTCGTGACCTGCTTGATTCCCTTGCTCTGCGTTGGCCACATGGCTTTGCAAGTTCTAATCTTGAGTCAAAGATATTACTTTTCATCTTCAGACCTTGAAGACTGTAACCATGGCCTCATTCTGATTCTTTTCTCCCATATTGGGCTCATTGGACTATTGTGCAACCGTTGCTCTGTTCTGAGCCTACCCTTCCCTCCCAGACTTATCGGACAGCCCAATTTCTTCTTCCATTATATCAATAACACAGTATCTTAATGGTGGGCAAGTTGTTTCTGGAAGGATTCAAGGGGGGTCCAAGAATATGGTAAAAAGAAATCCTATTAGCCATCTCTGACTTTCCATCTGTGGGAGGCTAGCCTGCACCTTTAGAGAAGTTACAACTGCCAATTAATGATAGAAAAACCATTGAATAATGGAACCTTCTCAATCAATGTGGTCAAAACTAAATTCAAATGTGATGCTTTTAGGGATGTGTGATGTTATTTTATATTTTGGCCATGTGTAAACCCTTGTTCTATTGGATGGCAGAACAAGAAGCAAGGGAAACAAGTTGATGTTTCCCAGTTACGCTCTCAGTTGGATATGTTGGGCCTTCGGATTATTGAAGTGACTGCAGATGGTAATTGTTTCTTCAGGTTAGCCCGTATGCTTCACATTTATTTGCATTCACTATTCATGACATGATATGTGAAAATACTTGAAGAAGTTTCTGTGCTGTATTACATACTAGTTATTTTCATTTGTACCCAAAACATCAATTTTCATGACATTTGTTCTTCTTGTGAAACTGAGTTGGATAAAGCCCTGACATCTTGGCCCTGTCAGATGGGATTTGCATGCCTTATTAGTCACACCCCTCCCTCCTTGCTTCTATCTCAATTAGTATGTCACTCTAATACTTGTTATCTAATAATGTGTAATATGCCAATGTTTGATGAACAATTGATCTTTTCTTGTGGATCTTTCTTATGCAGAGCCCTTGCTGATCAGCTGGAAGGTAACGAGGAGCTGCATCAAAAGTATCGGAGCATGGTAGTAGAACATATTATGGTATGTTTATGAAAAAGAAAAGAGGCCTTACAATTCTTTCATACCCTTTTTGGAGTCTACATTTTAATGATTACTCTTGTAGATTCTAGTTTCAATATTGTTTTGATAAATTTGATGTGCATGAATTTTGATATTCGTAGGTTGCATATTTGATGTCATTAATCAATCAACCCTCTTCTTTGCTATGCTATTCCTCATAACAGTAAAATAAATGAAAGGTGTTATTTGAAATGTATAGCTCGCGCTCGTGCCCACACACACGCTCACTTGAAGAAGGATAATCAATTGGGAAACATGAGATATTGTGAGTAAGAAACTTCATCTAGCTAACAACCTGATTGTTTAAAACTAAGCTAGTAAGTATAAGGAAAGATGGTAGAACATTAAAATGAAAGGGATACAAAACAAATGTTAATTATTATATGATATTAGACAGTTATAATTTCAGTTGCTAGGTGATTATTGCAGATGGTTTAAAACACACCAGGTTTGTGGTTTTCCAACAAACTGCAAGTCTGTTGTTTCTAAGTGATTGTTATTTTTATTTGTATGGCAAGATATTAAGGCCATTTTAGTGTGTTTCTGTGTGCGTACGCCAAAAGACATCAAGCTTGCTTTCTCACTTGCTAATTTTCTTCTTCTAGCTTGAAAGCTTGCTTTCTCATGTCAGTTGTCTCTCTTTTCTGATTGAAACCGTCTTGTCATAATCTGGTTTTGAAGCTGTAATTAACAGGACAACCGGGAAATGTTTGAGCCCTTTATTGAGGATGAGGTTCCATTTGCGGAATACTGCCGAACCATGCAAAATGATGGCACATGGGCTGGACATATGGAATTGCAGGCAGCTTCTCTTGTAACACACAGTAACATATGCATTCACCGGGTTCGTAGCAGTAATAATTAATGCTTCCTGATGATGCTCCGCATATCATGTTTACTTATGTGCATACTGATTATTGGTTTAGTCATTCATATTTTAACTAAAATAGAATGCCATGGTAAAGGATTGTACATTATATCATGTTTTCCATGCGATTTTTTCACATATTCATTATTGTAAAGACAAACACGTGTGCCAGCACACATACACAAGGAGATGGACTCCTCTAAGATGTTGGATGGTTTCCCATATTGTTATTATCCCATAATTTCTTGAAAGGTCACATATTCATTGGTTTTCTTTAAACAGAACATGTCTCCTCGTTGGTACATTAGAAATTTCAATGACCATGGAGCGCGAATGATCCATTTGTAAGTACTATTGAACCTATAGTTTTGTACTGTGAAGAAGCACTTCATTTGCTTACATAATTGTGCTGCAATCTATTCTTGAAAAGTACCTAGTTTAGACAACTATTACAACTATTTTTAGTGTTCAAAATTTTACTCACCTGGCATATGAATTTTGATGCTGCAAGTATCATTTTCCAGGTCTTATCATGATGGAGAACACTATAATAGTGTGCGGTTAAAGACTGAGCCCGGTGATGGGCCTGCAAGGCCAATTGTGATCAAGGTCTTTATCAGAATCCTGTTTCCCGACTCCTAAGTTAAATTTTTCATTTACATAACCCTAAAATTTGACCAGAATAAAAATTTCAGTTATATTAGCTACTGCCTGATCTATTCTAGTTTTTGAAAGGCTGATGCTGATCTTTCAGCAACATCACATCAAGCAAAAGTCACGGCCAACAAGAGTCAGAGGCAAGCTGGTAGGGAAACCGTTCAGTCAGGGTCCATAAAGGTGGTTATGGCAGGAAGTGGATGTGAAAATGCTGAAAAAGTGGAACAGGTAATGAAGTGCACGTTCTCTCTCTCTCTGTCTCCTTCCATGTTTATGCTCCTTGGGTTCCATGACTAAAATTTCATTTCAGGGAGATGTCTTTCCATTTGGTACTTTTTTAGAAAGTAAAGTTGCATGCAACTTTCAGTTATATTTAAAATATGTCTTCATGATGACAGATTCTGGAACAAGTGAACGGAGATGTCGATGCTGCGATAGAGTTTTTAATAGCAGAACAAGGAACAGAAGAGACCTCAACAAAGTCTGATTCCCCTCCCGGCCAGGTTGATGCTTCTGGTAATGACCAATTAGTGAACTTTGCATTTTATATTGTGTTCAGAGGACTTGATATGCATTAGTTTCTGTTCAATATTGTGTTTTCCCTATTAATTTATGGTTTGGTATATTTCCGGCATACCTGTGTTTAGTCATTGCCATTTAGCATGAACAATAATTAGCATCATTCCCACTCTAATATTATCCAAATTCCCATATTCCTCCCTTACCTAGAGAAAATAATAAAGGAAAATAACATTTTGACTTTATGCTGATTTTTTCTTTAATTTCTGAGGATGTCCAGTCAGTGATGAAAATAAGAACAAAGAAGACACAATAAGGGCTACCCCCACCAATGATGAGACCAATAATAGCTCCACAAAGATCAATGGCAACAGCAGATTGCAAAGAAACGATAAGGTTTCTTTTCCTTACTTTCCTTTCCCCAAAGGGATTATATAAATATGCTATGCATGCGCTCCATTCTGATATATTGATTTCTTTCACACTATTCTTGTTTTCCCCTGCTGTTTAATGGTCTTAAATGCAGAAGATTCCTAGAAACAAGGTCTGCCCATGCGGTTCAAAAAAGAAATACAAAGCTTGTTGTGGTGCAGCCTTGGGGAGACAATCTGCCAAGTTAGTTGTGTATGCATCTTAGAATCCTTTTTGTCTTTACAGATTTTGTCTCCTTGGAGTTTTTCAAATAGCTCATTTCAAGTGCTTGCATCTCATTCGTTGAATTTTATGTTGGTTAACATGCTTTGACGGGTTTTGAGGATGTAATGTTGAAGAGTTGTGCAATGGATTGTTTTTGTGTTGAATGATGCTTTTATTGTATCAGTATCCAAGCGGCTGACACTAGGAAGGGTAGGAAAGACAAGAAGCAAGGAAACAAAGGCGTTTCTGCTAGAGCTGATGGAACACGCGAATGTGATGATGGAGGGACGCTAGACTTGGGTGCTCTTTGTATTTGACATGCATTCCAAATGTAAGACACGAGACTTAAGTAGGAGTACTTAGTATTATTGTCTACAGAGAATTTCTAGCTTCTCATGGATTTAATTCATGCTATCTTGTTGCCAGTTAAACTTTGCTTCCCCAGAAGGAGAGAAACTCCTGATATGTCAGTAGCATTTGGTTGTAATCTTTAGCTCTTGTTCCCCTGTGGCCAATTCTCTTCACTGATTGATGTCTGTTTCTTTTAATTTCTTCCTAGACTGTTTCTTCTAAGAGATGCCTTGTTACAATTCATCCGTCCCTGTGGCCTATTCATCATCAGGAAAGGAAGCAGGGATTCTTACCCACCCTTCTAATATGAAGCATAGCTCTTTAGTTTTATGATGCTGCACGATTCTATTGCTATTCCTTTCAATTGACTGGCATCAAAGGGAGATCAACAAATCCTTTAGTGCAATTATGATGTTTTAGGCACAGCTGATAATATTTGCTTTTCATCTTTCAGGTTCTTACACACAAACATCAAACTACGCTATCATCTCCTTTATGTCTGAGATCCACCAATATTCACCGGTGCAATTATGATGATTTCAATCAAATGTACGTGGAGGAGAGCGTCTCCGTCCTCTAATGACTTTATGGGAAATATGAGGAAAGGGCCTTCTGAATTACATCATGAATTGGACGCAATGCAATGTTAAGCGTAGTGGCCCAATCTGTAAAAAGGGTTAGAAAAGAAATTTCATTACATATATAGCTAAAAGGATTTTGGCGGTAATCAAGGTCATGTTTTGTCGTTTTGATGATATATGAGGGAAACAAGATTCGAGAAAGGAAGGATGGAAAATATCTGGTTTAGGGCTCGTTTGGATTAGTGGCGACAGAAGTGGTTTTTTTTCAATCTGATTTTTACAAACTTAAGATAGAATAAAAGTCAGATTGAAAAATGTGATTTATATCTGGATTGATGGTGGTAGAAGCCCATCTACACTATGAAAAGCAATAGTGACTTCTTTTTAAAAGTAGCTTTCGACCTAAAAACCCATTTAAAAAAATACCAACTTAAACACCTCATTTTTACTCTCACCGTGTTTTTTTTCATTCCTATCGTACTTTTTCAGCCCCCACTGTCTTCCCAAACAGGTCCTTAATTGTGTGGTACACAGTGATTAAAAGTTTGAGGAATTAGTGCTTCCTTCGAATAAGAGAAGTTTGAAAATTTATATTCCTTGCCATTTCCATAAAAAATGGTTCCAGCGTACCGAACAACCAAAAAGTTCATGTGGATGAGAGGGAAAGAATATTTTGGTTTTCGGTGACAAGTTGAAAGGCTGAAAGTTATTCATATAATCTGTAGAAAAGGCCAACCAGCGCTGTAAGTTGATTTAAATTCAATATATAAGCATTTATTTATGAGTGGGGTAAATATTTTATTTGCAATCAACTGGTTGGATGTATGTTGACTAAACTGAAATGCACTGGTTTGTGATAAAATATGGATCGACCTCACTTGAAAATTATAATGCAGAACTTTAAGGAGAGAGTCTCAGAACATCGGGAACTTTTTGTCTGTTTGTCAGGAAGTGTCCTAGTCAATGAGAACCCACCCGCAACACAACAAAAAAGAGAGAATCGCATATAAACTGTTCCCATCCTAACTTTGACACGAAGCATAAAACTTTTGACAACGTTAATCAGACAAAGAACCATGTTACCTTAAAAAAAAAAAAAGAAAAAAAGTTAATATCATCTTTAATCCCTTAAATTTACCTACATTTTGGTTTTGGTCATTCGAGTTTCAAATTATTGGTTTTGATCCCTCTAGGGATAAAATATTTCAGATATTTATTGAGTTATAGGGACCAATATCAATCAATATATCATTAAATCCTAATCCACTTAGACAATATAAAAGTTACTGTTCACATGCCAAACTATTCTCATTGAGCTCTGTGCAAGCCGTTTTCAATTGAAAATAACATCCGGTTACTTTATCTCTCTCCCTCACTTATGCTCCCTCCTCTTTCTTTCCCCGAGGCCCTTTCCTTCTCTCTTTCTCTTCTTCCTCGAGTTCTCTCGTGAGGTCTCATCTTTAGAGCCCTAGGGGTTTCAAAAATGCCTCCACATCAAAATTCTTATTCCCCCAATCTCTCTATCTCTCAGTTATCTGCACTCCTTCACAATGGCCTTCATCTTCACCTACGAAAGAGTGAGGAAGAGACATCTGGTTAGGTATTTTTTTCACCTAACTCATACCCCATTCTCATAACTATTGCCGTCGGTGAAGTTTTCTGGTCCCTTTTCTTTCACAGCTTCTCGATACTAAAAGGATTTATACTCTTCTTCCACTCTTTCATTTGTTTCTGTTCTCTCTCTTTCTTCCTTTACCTTTTGTGTTTTTTGTTTGTTACAGTATTTCAAAGAAAACGTTCTAGCAAGAGGTATTCATGCTGGTGCGTTATTTATTGTAATTACTAATCTCATTATCTCATTACTAGATATCCTCTTGAAATTGTTAATGTGTTATTTTCATGGGATGAGATTACTACTAACTATAAGGCGTGGAGGAATATTGTCTCCGTTTGGTAGTATTGGGACTTTATTATTTGCTTTGTTGACTTCGTTATTCAAGAGTTGTACTTTATAAACTTGATAATGACTTGCTATATGGTTCAACTTTATGCACTTGATCATGCCTTGCTATATTTTCTTCCTTACTTATGATGACGACATACTTATCAAGTTCATTGTTAGTTTTATTTTGGGAAAATCACTGACAAGTCCCAAAGATCCAAAAAACAAGGCATAAAAAAGGTCCCAATCCAAATTCCCAAATGAAAAAAGTCCCCAAGGAACTTTTTGTGATTAATTGGGAATGTGAAATGACTAAATTACCCCCAATGACTAAATTGAGAAAAAGAAAACGGAGAAAGCTACGGTGTTGCAGGTCATGGAGTAGCAGCAGGTACAGAGGCTTTCAGTGAGGTTACGGTGGGGCCTGGGTGGGGGCAGCTCCAGGGGTTTGAGCAAAGCAAGAAGTAGCCAAAAGGCCCAAGATGACAAATACTCGAAGAGCAGCGAAAGCCATGGCAAGATCTTAAACTGAAGCAGAGAGAAGAAAGAGACAATGAAAGACAAGGAAATATGAGAGATGAGTGGACTTTATGCTAGCAGCTAGGTAAGTAATGCTAAAATTTTGTTAAAGATATAATCTTAACCATTGAAGTTTGGGGTTTCACCATGACTGAGTAGTGTGAATAAAATTGTGCTCTATTTTTCAGCAAGGAAACAGAGGGATTGCTCTGTTTTAAATGGGAATGATTGAATATGATAAAGGTTTGTTTGCTTACAAAACGTTGATATGAGATAAAAAAAATGTTGTTAATACATGCAGTTGTAGTTGTTTATATGGATGTTGCAGTTGTTAATACAAAGTGTATGTTGCAAATTGCAACAAGTGGGACATGTGAAATTCTGATATGTTAAAATAAGCTTGTCAAAATAAGTCATGCAATTGTGAATATATGCATTTTGACTCATGAAAATAGGCATAAGCTCTTGCCAAAATTGACATATGTAGTTGTGAAATTTCAAAACTCCTCTAGGGAGGGAAATGACTCATCAATATATGAAAAAGAAGTTGTCAAAATGACTTTCAAGTTGTGAAAATAGGCAACACCAGTTGTTAAAATGTCATATACATTTGTGAAAAGTTAGGACGTAAACTTGGTATGAAAAAGAAGTTATCGAAATGACTTATTAAGTTGTGAAAATAGGCAAAACCAGTTGTTAAAATTGTCGCATATAGTTGTGAAAGTTGGAACTTGTGAAACTTGTAATCTCACGCAGGTTTGAAAAAGAAGTTGTCAAAATGACTCATCAAGTTGTGAAAATAGGCAAAACTAGTTGTTAAAATTGCTATATGTATTTGTGAAAGTTAGGACTTATGAAACTTGTAATCTCATGCAGGTATGAAAAAGAAGTTGTCAAAATGACTTGTTAAATTATGAAAATAAGCAAAACTAGTTTTTAAATTACTAAGGGCAACATTATCATTTCACATTCTCAATTAATCACAAAAAAGTTTGGGAATTTAGAATAAGACTTTTTTTTGTTGTTTTTTTAGGTCATTGAGGCTTGTAAGTGATTTTCCCTTTGTTTTTTCAACAGTGACTCATTACATGGAGGTTTTGGAGAATCAAATACATGAACCATAACCGCTGAGGCATTTTTTTTCTCTATTTCTCATATACAAGTTAAAAACTCTATTCTACTTTTTTAGAGAAAATGGCCTAAGAGATGTTGTAGATTTTTTTACTATGCGGTTCAATTGGATTAGATTTTGGAAGAGCTGGAAAAGAAAGTTTTTGCAACACTACAATCAATGAAGTAGGGTTGGCATGGTCCTTTTTTTTTTGGTATTTTTTTGAGTTAGTTTCCCTATACTTTTCAAATCAAGTCTAAACAATGCTTGCTTTTGGCTGCAGACATGCTATATCAGAATAGGTTTTTTTTTTAACCTTAACTTTTGTCTTGATTAGAGCAATTTGTGGGAAGGGTTGAATAGGCTTTTTTGTAACATTTAGAGCCTGTTTGTCAAAGCGTCCAGTAGCCCCAACGCATGATTATATCCAAGAAAAGTACTTTAACCCTTAAGGTGGTGTTTGAGTAAGCGTTTTACTCCATTGTGCTTCTGAAAATAAAGCCACGTCCAGTAGAAGCTAATTGAAGTAGCTTTTTTTTTCATTCCCCCGCACGGTGAGGCTGTGCCGAAGAGAGAGAAAGGCTGGAAATACAATATATTACTCCCTCCGATCTTAATTATAAGATAAAGTTGACCTTTTTTGGAGAAATTAAGGAAGCTACTTAAATTACTATAGATTATTTATATTTTTATTTTTTCTCCAAACTAATTAGTTTGACTAATAAACTAATATATAATCTGAGGATACATAATATATGATATGATTAAGTAGCTTATTATCAAATTTTATTTATATTTTTTCATTTCAATTATCACAATATATACAAATAATATTTATATATATATATATATATAAATATATATATATATATATATATATGTAGTATTACATAAAATTCATGTCATTTTCAGTCATTTTACATCTAAACGGGCTTTTCAAACTCTAATCCAAACAGGTTCAAGGTTAGAAAAAAAAGTCACTTCTTCCACTGCTAATCCAAACACAAATCACATTTACATTTTCACTTTTAATCCTATCTTACTTTTTCAAAAGTCAGATGAAAAAAAAAAGGCACTTCTCCACCGCTAATCCAAACGGGCTCTTACTTCATTTCATCCACTTTATTGATTAAAGTCACATTTGAAGGTTACTTTGTTTCCTTTTGTCTCATAATGTTGCATCATTATTTTCCTGAAACATTTCAATAGTGTCATAGAATGGTTATTTCTTTTCATGTCATGCTCATTGAAGAAAATAATATATCTTTTCAGTTACAATGGAATGTGTTTAAGTTTGTGACATCTAATCTAGTTTTCTTTTACCGGCTATCTAGCTCTGCAGGAAATAGAAGAACAAAATTTATTATAACCTATATAGAAAATAAAGACCATTTTCATATGTCCCACACTATAAAGAGTAAGTCCAGCTCAAGTTGTCAGGTATATTAGGCAAATTGTTTTGGTCTTGGGATGGTTTGGAATATTTATATTTAAGTTTATTTGTTAAAAGTAGTTTTACATGTTCAAAGTTGGACATTGTTGCTTTCAAAGAAAACGAGAAGTTTATACTTCTAAATAAAGTTTTCATCAATTGAAGTTATCACTTATGTTGTATGAAATGCATACTCCTCCTAAATGTCATGTTCATATAGCATTTCATTATGTTTAGTGGGAAGTGATTCTTAGTTAAGAGCATGATTGAATGAATGTTTGTTGTATGAGGAGAAATTTTAGTTTGAGGTTTGCTTTGATACTAGATCTTGGGCAAGAAATTTGTAGGAGAAAAACCCAGCAAACTAAAATAAATGCCAGCATAAATCTATGTTGGAAAAAAGAAAAGATGTAGTTTGCCTAATAACCTTTGGCGGTAAATGCCTCTTTTCCTAATAAATATATCTTTGATTATTTACTCTTTGGTTATTGTTTTATGTTTTTTTCTTTTATTTACTCGGTTGAGTTCAATATCAAATATTAATTTCTCATTCTAAGGCAAAACTTCAGGTAATGTATTTACTATTTATTCCTTTAGTAGTTTAGTGTGTTATTTAAGTGGATTGGAAACTAATTTTATTTGATGTGTTTTGTTGTTGTATCAGGTGTTAGCAAGTTTTATTATATTGAAGGAAAGACACACACACATATATATATATATATATGAACAGTTTATTGCCCCTAAAAGACTTTGCTTTTCATGTCCTGCAGTCATGTGGAGACTAATGCCCCGTTTGGTATGATGGAAGAGTTTTTGATGGAATTAGAAGTGGAAATAGAAATGGAAATGGAAATGGAAGTAGAGGTGGAAGTGGATTTTAAAGTATGTTGGTATCATTATGGAAGTGGAATATAAATTATAATTAAAATTTATATTGATAATAGGAAAGTACCAAAATGTCCTTAATAAAAAAAAATCTCCCCTGCCATCATCAAGAAGTGCGATCCAGAAGGTACCAAAAACGATGGACATTGTGCACCATCAAGGATAAAAAATGGAGATAGAGAAGTGAGGATCAAAATTTCACTGTGCTTGTTGACAGAGGGAGCGAGAGGCATCACTGTTCTCATTGCCGTCACCGTCGCCGTCGTGATTTGCAGAATTGTCGTCCGCCATCATCACAGAGAAGATCTGATCTTCCAGATCGATGCCGGGAAGACAATATGCATGACGGATCTGGAAGTAGAGCTCATGAGATCGTAAGAGCAGCGTCGTCTTGCCTCCTCCATTGCCGTCATCATTGCCCTCACATCGTCTGCCGTCCTACCTCGCCGTCGCAGTGAGAGAGGGAAATGAGGGGTTAGGGTGTAGACGATGATGATGTTGGCGCCGGTGACGATGACGACGTTGGGAGCCGGCGACTGTGACGTTGATGGGTGCTGGAGATGTGACGGCGATGGGTGCCGGAATGGTGACCGTGAAGGCAATGTCGAGACTGGACTGAAGGGATGAATGTGTTCATGGTTAAAATGGTCAGGAGAGTCATCTTTAATGAAGGAAGTGAGGCCGGAAGTGAGTTCCATGGGCATGGGGAAGGAAGTGACTTCCACCATTTTTGGTGGAACTGGGTTCCTGAAGGAAGTGACATCTATCATACCAAACAGTCTTATTTTTCAATTCCACTTCCACTTCCACTTCTCTTCCTCCAATTCCATGCTACCAAACGGGGCATAAATAAAAGGACGACCCCTATGCTTTGCATGTTGAAAGAAATATCTTTACAGTACACGAAAAAAGTTGTAAAAAGGCTGTGCTTATATACCAATGTTAGAACCCTTGAATGTTTTGCTTTTCATTAAAGGCATGTGTCTAGACAAATAGCTACCAATGCTTTCAGAAGGAAAAGCTCTTCAATGGATAAAAACAAAATAAAACCTTAGAAAGAAAAAGGAGATAGCAAAAATATAATTCCTACAGCCAACTTATGGTTCCCTATTCTTGGTTCAGGTCAACCATGCTACTCAGACTTTTTATGCTTTTGTTAAATTGCTTACATTTTGTATATTTAGAGTAGTCATTCAAATTGCCTCATATGGACACCCTTCCTCTCTCTATCGGTGAGCTTTTCCTCTCCCTCTCCCTCTCCAGATCCTTCTTGAGGCGGTGAGAGCCTCCTTCCTCGCCTTTGTGCGAGTTACGACATCTACCTTCCCCGACGGCCTTCGTCGGTGGAAGGAACATCCATTTTTTCTTATTGATTTTGTGGTTTTGGGTTTTAGTGGTGATGTTCTTTGTTTTTTGGGTAATAAACAGATCTGCGGAATCTGATTATGACAACTCTTGGTTGGATGGTAGTTTGAAAGATGATAAATCATATCCCAATTTGGTGGCTCGGATTTGTGTTTTTGGGGAAAGGATTTTGTCGATGGTCACTGCTGCTACATGCTCTACCCCTTAGAAGACCATTGTTAGGTTTGTTATATGGTGGCGAATCCAAGGCACTAATATTGGCCATATGCATCACTAAGAGGCGTTGTTCTGTGAGTGGTTGATGGTGAGTTCTCTTCCTGCTTCGGTGCTAAATTTGTGATGGGTGTTTATAGGTGTTCTGCTTGTATGGGTTCTCTCATACTATTCAAAAACCATTATTGATAGTTTCTTTGACTACAAGAACGGTAGATCCTTTGGGATTGGTTCCTTCGAATCACCACCTCTTACTATGGCATCATTGCTGGTGACGGCGATTTCCTTTCTGTAGATTCCGGTGAAGAGACAACACTCTTTTCTGGTGATCTTGTCGGTGACTGCCCCCTTTGGATTGGCTATTATTAAGGTTAATGTTGTTGCTGTTAGGGTTTATATTTTGGGCCTTTAGTTTGTGGGCCTTTTTTTATTCTCTTGTTGTATTGTGTACTTCCCTATCCTTATAGTAATGAAAATATTATTATATCTGATAAAAAAAAAAATTGCCTCATGTGTACTTTGTTGGAGTAGCTTTGTTTTTTGTTGATTCTATGTAGCAGCATAAAAATGCCATTATGGAGTAGCTTTGCTTTTTGTTGTAGTCATTCAAATTGCCTCATCTGTAAGGATTTGGATTGCCATTTTCTTCAGCTGCAAAACAATGCCCAGGCTTAATTTGTAGTATCAATCAGCTATTATGTTCTATTCACAAGAAGGAAGTCCGTTCATTAATTACAGGCTAAAGTGAGCTCTAACTCTTGCATTTATAGTAATCTTGGATAGTCTGACAGTTCAAAGGTGCATATGTTCTAATTACAGTTCTGATGAGCTCGCAAGGCGGCATGTAAATTAACTTTACTTATTTTCCCCTTCATCTACTTTGGCAAGTGGACAGTCAAAGCAATTATCCATTTGACAATCGAGCCTGTTTTGAACCCTATCATCAATTACAAGCTCCCTGTTACCTATGCTTTCCTATTAATATGATTTTTTTTAGTTTATTTCAATATGATAATGTTTTTGTTGACTGTCCATAGCATTAATCTGGAAAGATTCCCTACCCTTTCAAAGACTATAGCCACCCGATACAGCCACATCTTGCAGACCCATTTTCAATATATATATGCTTTCCTATTTACATAATCCGAATTGATGAGACTCATGCTATTGATGTTGAAGAGACCACTATCTTAAAACCCTTCTCAGCTTGTCTCACAAGCACCTCTCCCAAAGGCAAAAGGAAGAAGCCCAACTCAATGAAGAGGCGTGAACAAGAGATGAATCACTAAATTTTCCCCAATCATCAGCCTTTCCAAAAGCAAGATGAAAGAATGATTACAGTTGTAAAGCAAGAGAAGTAGTGTGAATCCACTATGCCCTACTGTTGTCTTTATTTTCTTTCCAATGCACATTAGGTTCAGGTTTTAATTTGTCTTCCGTTTAAATTTAAGCTTCTTATTGTCCTTATGTTTCCCAGTTCTGAACTTCTTTATTAATTGAAGTACTCCATCTGTTGCCTTTTTATTTCAATCAATTCAATGTTCTTTTTCTTTTCAAAACCTTTAAAACCAATGGCTGCACATGAGGTAGTGAAATGAAGGTGCTTAAACTTTTTTCGGGACCTACCAAAAATAAAGAACTTCAAGGAGAGCATAATGTCCACATTCATCAATTCAAACAATCACCATATAATGGAAGAAAGTAAGTGTACAGGCACCCTATAATGGAGTTTCACACTCTTGCGTTAGTAAGCTGGAAGAAATCTTAATATATTGCCAATAATAAAGTTCAAACCGTACTATAATTCATTGAAACTAAGGCTTTAAAGTGCAAAAGCCATTCAATTTAAACGACTTGATAAATGGTTCATATTACAACATCTATCATAAGGATGAATAAATCTACTTTTGATACAGCAAATATTAAAACTGTTAATAATATAACAACAACAACAACAAATTGCCGTCCATACATATCAGTATCCACAGGTTTTTGGTCACTTCTGATTGGCATATTGATATTAATTAAGTTACTTTTTCTCCACCTTATTACCTAACTAAATTAAATTTCAAATAGGTTCTGACATTTCACTACATAGAGTACTATAAGCATGCAGAGGTCAAGCTTTGTTCATTTGGTCCTGCACATTTCTTATAATATAAAGTCAGAGCTGTCTTGGATAAGCTGCGGCTTTCTCTGCCCGATCAATGTCATCACTTATAATACAAAGAATGTGTACAGGGAAGTGTTTAGAAATGTAGATTGCTAAGTTTACATGATGTGATTACAATTGTAAAACATATTCCTTCCTCATTTATGCAAACGAACTATTATTATAACATTTTGAATATAAAATACCATATCTTTAGTTTGACCAAGCATTTCTTTTATTGTAAATGTACGTGCGTAATTGTTTCATTTTTTTGAGAAGGACACGAGGGAGTTAAGGCGTTCTCTAAATAAACATTTATAAGCATAAACTCTCTGTACAATGCAGGGTAGCATGTGCTCGTTTTAAATGAAATAAAATTTGGGAGGCTAAAATCAAAATAAGGGTAAATTTGAGGGACCAAAAATTATATTAATCTAATAAAAACCTAAGATCTATCACAACAAGTAAATAAAGCTCCGAATTCTTGAAGTTCTTAGAGAATTGTCTTGAAAAGTACACCACGCTCCCAAAAAAAAGCTCTCTTTCTAGGCTTCATTCCTCTAAAAGGATGAGAGAGTTAGGTCCTGGTTTAGACACGTAGGCTGAATTATTGCATTGAAAGAGTTCAATTCATACCAAATTTGGTTGGCGGCCTACAGATGAGTTAAAGCCCTAGGGTATCTATATATCTATGTTCAGAGAAAACTGTTCTTCCATTCTTCAAATTTGCAATAAAAGGCATAGAATCTATATCAGTTCTGATTACACAATACTCAGTGGTGTTCCATAGAGGCAAGAGAAGTCACGTAAAAAATGATTTTCTTGAGTTTACTTATCCATGAACATCACGCTTTAGCTTAGCAGAAAGAAGATATAATTGACATGCAGTGACATCAGTGATTATGACTTGTGAGGTAGGTGAAGAAGAGAATGCGTTAAGCTTCAAACTTGTTCCAATATTAGAAAGAACAGTGCACCCCCAAAGTCCATTAATTTCAACAAACCCACCTAGATAAGAAAGAACCTATCAAAAACATTTCAAACGCATTCCAAATTTTGCTTCCTATGGGATCAAGTAGGTTTCCGCCTCTCTCTTCTCCTTTTGGGTTTTCATTAGGATCATAGCATCATCTCAGACATCTTTCCCTTTTTGGACGAAACAATCAGTTGAAAATATGAGGAACAATCATTCATTTCCTCATATTAGAAATTCGCAAATCTCTCAGATTGACCCAAGTAGAAATCAACCATCTTAAGCGTCTTTGACAAGCAACGCTAATAATACTGATTTTTCTGTTAATTATTGGTCTCTATTCCTCCATCATATTTATTGGCAAAATTCAAGGTTTCATAGGTGTCAGCCATCAAAAATTGATCTATGAGCCCTCATTAAGGTAATGAGGCCTTTCAAATTTCCTTCTTTCTGTGTCCGTTGATTTTTCTTTTTCCCATATTTGGAAAAAGCACTTGCGTGAACACTCCGTGCTCAAGCGGCCGAATGTGATGTGTAATCAAATTCATATCAACGTAGTCATATATGACCGTTTAACATCGTTCAAGAAAAGTGAAAACTGAAATGTACCTACCCTTACCAAACTGACATCTCATTTTGGAGGAAACTTTTGGCTTTGGTGCTACTATATGTGATCAATTAACATTAATCTTGGTTGCTAATTTATTTGTTTCTGATACCACCCAGTCCTTAATAATATCTATTAACAATAGGAGATAGTATATATATTAGGCTACAAAAGTGAGATGGGACCCCCTTCTTTTTTTTGGCTTTTTGGATGACTGCTTAACTAGAACTTTTTTTTTTTTTTTTGTTTATTACAAAGGCACGGATTAAATCCGTGAGAGAGGGGGGAGTGACCTAAAAATCACTTAATGACCATTGCGCCACCAAGCGCCAGTCTTAACTAGAGCATCTTAAACAAGATATATAGTCTTGACATTAAGTGATAGATTAAGGTTTCTCTGTTGAGCGCTTGCTTGTTACTCCGTGGGCTTTTCAGATTTTACCTGATTTCCTAGTGCTGAGAGACAAAAAAGAGGGAATTCGCTTAAGCAATAGGTTAAGCAATCCTCAATTGGCAAACGTGGAACAAATTTATTCTTCTCGTTAGCAATCATTGTTAGTTTAAAACCTTAATCCAGACGTCAAGGATACAATGGATAGCAAAATTAGTATAACGATTAACATAAATTACGGAACGCGCTTTCTTCTTTTCTTATGCGTGTGTTTATATTAAATGCAATGCAAGTTATGTCCCAGAAACGGATAGAGTTGTGTCCTTTTCTCTTTTCTAATTTATAACTCTTGTCGTGCTCACTGACATTAATTAAACCATATGAGTGCTTTTCCACAAAACTTTATTGGATGAAATCTTAAATTCTGACGCTAATAATTATGAGAAACATATATAACTATGGTCAAATTGAATGGTTTAGGGTTGGAGGGAGAGGGGAGAGAAGGTAGGTCAGACATCAAAAGCATTGATTAATTAGCCGGGTAGCTTTCCGTAATGATACCACCTTAAGGGAAACGACTGGCTAATAAAGATGATTGTCTTGTCTAAAACTACTTTTATAAGACATTCACCTAAAGCCATCCGCTATCTTTTCAAACTGTTCCTGTTGTCTCAGTGACATCACCTGTGGGATTAATTGGCAGATTAAGAGTGGAGTTTACTGTGTGGTAGCTCATTAAAGAATAATAATAAAGAAAGAGCTTATTATAAATGGTGATCATTGGAGAAAACAAAAAATCTTTATTGGATGTGGGTCGTCGAGGACAACGAACGCATGCCTTTGGAACAACGATTGATGAATTATATTGATGTGACAAATATTCTTCTCTATTTTTTCCCACAAACATCTTTAACAATTTCGCCACTGTGTGCCGACACGGCACCACCAAATGAATAGCACGATATATATGTATATGTATATGTATATGTATATGTATATGTATATATGTATGCGCTTTCACTTTCTCTTTGGTGACATAACATACAAACTCATTCTGTTACTTTAACTTTTCTTTTATAAACAACAAGTAAAGTTACGAGTTATAGTTAAAACAGGAAGTATAACGATGGAAGGGGGATACAGTATACAGCATAGGTTGACTTTGATTCATTTCTCACATGTAACGAAGAGAGGAATTGAAATATGTGGGTATATAACTTTTTGGTGATATAATGACTAATGAGGCATCAGAATGTAATTTTCTAACTCAAGTCGAAAGCTAACAACAAAAAAGCTGGTAAGCACGCATATGGGGAGCATCATGTGGAGTGAGCGTCCCCGTTATGAGATTATTCTTGGAGGGCGATAGCTCCAAGGCCACTTTAATTTGTACGAACCTATAAACCGAAAGAGGGTTGACACAGATAAGCACTCACACACACAGTCACACATATCCTATTCGTACTCATTGTGCACTGAGTACACACCATTATACCTTTCCTTTTGTGAGCCATGGGACCACCACGTGACGCTAACCCTATTCGTTTCCATATTCCCCTTCAACGTTATCTCCTCCTTAACTATCTATCATTTCACACCCTTTCGTCTCACAATTCTAACATTTTTTTCAAACTTTTAAGGGTTATCTGTGTCTGGTTTCAAATCAGGGGGTGTCTTTGGTTATGATCAGACTATAATCTTCTACTTAATAATTTCTTTGGATATGTATGCGGTAGGAATTACGTAACAATGTCCGAACTTTCAACTTGGCGCTTAGAATTACGTTTTTCTAACCTCAAAACCATTAGAGGCAGTTTTCAATTCCATTTTTTGAGCATTGCCAAATGCCCCAAACTTCATCGCGTAACTTGAATTTCCATGTACATGAAAGATTTATTAAAATAATTTTATAGAAAAGTCAACTTGTATAATATGATTTATGTTTAGATGAGTAATTAAATAACTGTTTTTTTATAAGTCAAAACTTGTTTGGATTGATAATTGCATAAGTGTTTTTTTAAAAGTCAAAACTTGTTTGGATTGACGATTACATTAGTGCTTTTGTGTCATTTATAAGAAAAGAAGATATTTAAAATTAAAAACAAGTGGACAAATTGAAGTTAGAAAAGGTGATGACAAAATACATAATTTCAGAAAGAAAATATTACATAACTAATTGAATCACATGTCCCGTACAAGTTGATCTCTAATCATGTCACGAATGCGATTCATACGAGTTGAAGATGTCCCAGTATCATTGGTCGAGGAAGCTGCATCATCTACAGTACTCCCTCCGGTCCACAATATAGGACACTTTAACTAATTCATGGGAAATAAGAAATGACAGTTAGCTCAATAAATATGTCCTAAATTGAAATTTTTTTCCACTTTTACCCTTGTTGGAAAATGAGTTTTGAAAATTTAACGAGTGGGTAAATTGTAAATGAGCATTAATTACAGGGCCAAAACTGAAAAAATAAGCATTCATTATCTTACAAGTGACTTATATTATGGACCAAGTTATTTTTCTATAAGTGCCCTATATTGTGGATCAGAGGGAGTATTATTATCTTTATGAGTTATATTGTCAATTTCTGCTGCATCGAAATTAATATAACTATGAGAAAAAGAACCAGTTATTTGATAAACCAATTATAATAAGTAATAAGATGTGACTTATAGAAAAGTGGGTTTCAAATTGACAAGTCATTTTTAAAAACGCTGTCTCAAACACCAAATAAAAAAACCAATTATTTTGAATCTCATTGTGCTTGTTTGGAATTGGTTATTTTTAGACAATAAATACTTATAAATCGTGATTCACGATAAACAAAATAAATATATGAGAGAAGTTTTATCTTAACTTGCGTAATAAACATTTATATTTAAAAAATAAGGGTTTCCAAACATGCACAGTTTTACTAAGAAACGTGCGATCTGGGCCCAAAAAGTGATACCCGATTAGTATGAGAACTTAGAAAAATAGCTGATACTATGCCAGAAACAGACAGAGATGGCACGATTATATTTACATGGATTTGATAGTGTGGTGAGGACAAAATTAACAGAGCAGAGGGATTAAGGGAACGAGGATGCAATCCAGGGCCTCGAATCAACAAACTGATAATGTCTCTATAGGAATGAACGAAACAACGTTGCCAACGCCAAAATCGCAGACAAGAAAATGGTGGAAATAATGTACTCCCTCCGGTTCTTAATATAAGATCAATTGACTTTTTTTAGAAAGACTAAAAAAACTAAAGAAATTACTTTAAAATATTTAATTTTATCTTTTTTATATTAAACTAATTTGTCTGATTTATAAACTGATATATATAATTAAATAATACATAACATATGTTATGATTAACAAATTTATTTAACTTCATTAACCTCTCTAACAAAATTAACTGAATATTATATTAAGGATCAGGATAGTAATGGACACAGTGAAAGACACTAGTGTGAGTGATAAAAATATAAAATAACGTGGAGGACAAAAGGGTGGGGGACCAAGGGCCAAGCTTAGGGGTTTCTAGGTGCTGCGCTCATAAGGGAGGGTGCTCCACACCTCTTAACGGAGGACCAAAGGAATAAATGATGTTTCCCAATACTTTGATGATAACCCGATCCAACAATGCAGTAATGCACACACCCAACTTCTTTATGAAGCTCTGCAGGTTCATAGACCAGATTCCTTTACAGCTCTCATAAAAACTCCCATCGAACTTTCACCTCCCATCATAGATTGCCCTCGTACCTCGATTATTTCCATTTTCATCCTTTCCAAGTAATCCATGGGATGGAGCATATGTATGCATGTATATAAATCAAACTACTACAAATTGCACCAGACATTGAATCAGCCAAAACACTGGGTCAAAGGTCAATGATTCATATTGGAGGCCTCGGGGTCAATTAAATTTTATATATATATATATATATATAATTTAAATATTTATGTATATCATTCAAAAAATTATATAAGATTTTTTTTCCCAATCAACAGTCTAACATAACCTTCTGAACCTAATACTCACAAAAGTATCATTAAGTATATAAAAAATTTTCTCCAACCAATACCAAAAATATTTCACAATCCTTTTAAAACTTCTTGCAAATCAAAAAATTCCAGAGAAATAATTAAAACAAAACGACGTCGTTTGGCACATAAAAAAGTTTTTATTAAAAAAAAAATCCAAATCCAGGCAATCTGTAACCCCGCCGGGTCGGTCAGATCAATTCTCCCCGATTTTCCTACCCTCAACCAGGCTGTTCAAACGTATGGTTTACCAATTTCCAATTTGAACCAGCTAGTCCCATGCAGTTCAGTTTTCGATATCATGATATAAATGGCTTTGGTATCAAATTCTCTAGATACTTGAAATGTGTGCAAGTCTAAATAGAGACTAGCTTGTTGAGCGGAAAAACCCTTAAATGTATAAACCGCACTTCTCTCTGTGAGGCATTCTTTCCGTCTCTATGCCCCCTCTTCCTTTGTATTTTGTTTTTATATGTAGCATGACCACACACAGAGTCTCAATTTTCAATTATTATGATATTATTATTAAAGAAAATGGAAAACCAGCGGCAATCACACAATTAGTGAAAGGTGAAGAGGTGCGATCAAATTGGAACCGTTGAAGAAATCCCATAAATGGAAACACTCCTATTGGGGAAAAAAGTGGTCTCCACTAAAGGCTTTAATCTCTTTATTCATGATAATACTTTACTCCTTTTTTATTCTCTATTCCACCCTCCTCTTTTACTTTGCTTTCTTTCCCCCACCCTGTCTTGCTCTTTGCATATATCCCCCCACCGCCATCCTCTGTTTCCTCTCCCTCCCTCTCTCACGCACTCCATTACAATAACCTCTTCTTTATAATTAACCCTTTCTTCTAATATTTACAGAAATTAATCAAGACACGAGGCTGTTGACTTGTTGACCTATAAATAGTATGAATTGTTAAACTATCATATATGTGGGTAAAAATATTGAGCAGTAGTGATTATAAACGAGTCATCATACGCTGGCGTTTTCTTTATTTTGGGGTGCAATAACATGCGGCCGTTAAATCAGAGAGGGATGTGTCATGTAGTAGATGCGAAGCAAAGATGAGATAAAAGGAAAGGAAATCTAAGAGAGAAGAGGGTAGGGCCTGAGGCCTATAGTGAAGGACACGACCACTTTGTACTCCTCTCACCAATTAACATTTACCACTTTTGTTTTCTTCTTCCCTTTACGTAAAATCAATGCCCCCCCTACCATTTTCTGTAATTTGGACCACTTTCTTGTTAACCTATCCAATCCTGCCTTCCCATCCCCCACCACAACACATGATTACCGATACCAATAGCCTATTTCCTTACACAGAAGTGTGTGTGCGTCTTATATTTACAAACACAGGAGAGTGTTCTTCATTTAGGTAAAGAAACAAGAAGTGGGCGGGTAATTTTCCATTCTCTGTATGGCATCAAAAAAAGACGACAAGGGTGTTGGCAGCAATTATAAATGTCTGACTCTGATCTGAATTTTTTTTTTTTTTAAAAAAAAGCATAGAAATTTCATGGGAATGAGGATGCCCCAACTTTGTGCCTGCTTTTCTAAAAATATCTAGGGTGACGCTGGTGATGATGGAAGCACTTGGGCTATTTTATTCACTTCACCTAACCACAAAGTATGATAATATCCCCAAACGGGTCGGATCATTATTACTATTATTATATTAATTCATGCCAGTGTTATTATACCATAACACACTTCATTAAATACTGTGTCTGATGCATTACCAGGTCAGACCCTGTTCCCTCCCACGCTCACAACTGCGTATCCCCCGATTAAACATTTAAACCAATTACTGTACTCTCTATAAAGGTAAATCCATAATTAATCAAACCCTCACTCTTCTTTGTCCCTTCTAGAAACAAGGGCCCCCTGCTTTTTTGTTTGTTTTTAAAAATCACATGCAGGGGTACTTCTTACTTACTTTAACAGGGTAATATGATATTTTATACATGGACCAAATGAACAACAATGCTTAGAATAATTAAAAAAAGAGATCTAGATCCGATTTACTAACTTGCTGATTAAAAAAGTGATGGATTATTATACTAGCGTGGGGTTTATGGTTTAGCTCTTTGGGTGTCAGTCAAGTGGGAGCCAACGAAAGAGTGTCCTTTTGAAGCTTTAAGACAACAATGATAGGTCTCTCTCGTCATAATAGCTTTGTCTGACTGCTTTTGTCCGAGAGAACTGATTCAAAGGACAACGTTGATGGAGACTATTCAGCCCACCCCAGCTGATATTTCCGAGATCCTTTAGTTTTTACTCACAAATTTATTATTTGTTTGTTTAAGATAAATTAATTTTAACTTATAAATATTTTTAAATTATGATTTACTATATATAATGTAAATATGTAAGAAAAATTTTATTTTATTTTATATAAAAAAATATTTATAAGTTAAAAATTAATTATCCCAAATATAATATAGGCTGGATAAATTAGTGTAGGGTACCCCTATAGCTGCCTCCATATTTCTTCAAGCCAACGATTGTCCCCGTTTTTTATCAAATTTAACAAGGAGAGGCAACTTTTCCACCTAAGCAAATGCCCCAGATATGAACAGCAGAGGGGAGCTTCACAGCCTACGCGAATGCAATTTAAGAAAAGAATATGTGGTGTCATCATAAATACACACACCGTAGGACGCAGAAAAGCAACGAATCACAAGTTTTTGCTGAGGAACCAGAATATCTAGTTAAAGATTTCGTCGGTTTGTTAGTTTGACCAAATACAGGAGCTGGCGTTTCCCAATTTGGACTGTTTTTTTTATCCCTTGTTTCACCTCAATATATTAAAACCTATTGAGGCCTTCTGCCGCATGAATCACACATACATGAAGCAATCTAAGCTCTAAAACTGCAACCATTTTTGTACACGCTCAAATTAAAACCCAGTGTGTAATTAAAATGGGAAAATAAAGATAAAGACTATTAAATAGGATGAAAATGGCTGGGCAGAAAAAGATCCTGAAATGTGGGTCAGTTGGGTCTCATGAGAGTGTGGAACCCATTTTTCTGCAGCCATCCTTGTGAAAGTCTGTTAATCTGCGTTGGGAATCCTGATGATGCTGCAGCAGTTGCTATATAATGAGCCTGATGAAGAGGAGGAGGCCCCGATTGGTGATGGTGATGATGATGATCACTCATTGACAGTGAAAGATCACTCCCAATCTGCCCTTCGCTGCTGCTGCTCGGAAACTACGACACAAAATCACTTAAAATAAGTTAATCCGATAAGACCACGTTGATTTTGTTGAGTGGGGAGAAGATACATATACCCACATGAAAGCTTGGTGGGTGAAGATGGGATGGAGCAAAACTGTTGAGCATTTGAGGCTCTCTAGTTGTCCAGTAGCCGCCAAATCTTTGCATTTCTCTTGATGCTGCAGATTGAAGCTGAGTTTGACCATCCAGCAGTGTCAACTACGACATAGTAACGGCAAAAAGCATTGGATTCGTCGCTTAATTGTAAATCAAATGTCAGAATTTAACACCAACCTTAGGCCTGAGTAATCCTCCTTTGTTCCTCCAACTAGATTCCGATGCCACTTGGCGATGATCCATTCCATTGTTATGGGCATCATTCCCCAGTGCTTGACTATTACTGCCTTGCTTTGAGCTCGAATTGCCCAGACTTAAGTCCAGATTGTGATCCGCGGCGTTACCCGAGGGTTCTGCCCAATGAATATTTTATGATATATATAAAATACTTGATGAGTAAATTAACCTGGGGTTGGTTTCCTAATTATGGGATTAATTACCAGAGTTGAGCTCAATCTCGTAGATGCTGGGATCGAAATTAGTGACGGCCTCTTTGCCGTTACATTTTATTGCTGCTTTGTCATAAGCCCTATGGGAGGAGTTTCCCGAAAAAGAATGAAAAATTTCAAAACCCTAACGTTTGGGCAGGCTTCGGAACATAAAAAATCGACAACGTATTGGATCAGAAATAGGTACCTTGCAGCTTCAACCTCCGTGTCAAACAAACCAAGATAAACGTACCTGGCGAATCAATTTAACAACGTTAATAGTTATGAAACTATGATACGCACAAACAAGAAGAAGCCAGGAACATAAAACGTGTTATGTACTTTTTGCCAAGAAATTGGCCCATTCGAGCCTCCCATCTTCCACATTTGTGCAAAGTTACGCCTCTATACTTGGAGCTTCCTCTGGGGAACCCAGTGCTTTGTCGACGAAGTACGTGCACAAACTCTTCCTTTGTTAAATTGCTCATCTATGGCATTCATCAGCCGAAAGCAACCAGACCAAAAGATTTTAAAATAATTATTTAATAGAGTACACTGTACAAGATAAGGTATTAATGTTCGAGGTAAGATTTGTTCCATTCCAGTTCATGAATCTCATCATTACCTGCTTCAAGTCTTCTTCGTAGTCTTCAATGTTGAAGTTGATGTCGGCCTCTACTCCTCGGAACTTAATGGCCGCTCTATCATACGCACTGCACAGAAAAGTTTAGCAGACAAATATATGATCTTCGTTTCGATCTTTAAATTTTTGCAGAATGAATATAATTTTATACATCTTATTGCCTCCCAAGATATAGAAAAGTAATATTACAAGCAGAGAGCAAAGTGCTCACCGAGCAGCTGCATGTGCCGTGTCAAATCCACCTACACAAATTTACCCAGACAAAAACCATCTCACCGTCAGTTATCACACATACCGTACTTTCTCCCCCAATCCGAACATCAAAAGTAATATTTTTTTAAGCCGTCCAGAACAACAAGTCAAGGAAACTTTTTTAAAAGAAATTAAATAAATGATCACAGAAATGGAAACAAATATATAGTATGGGCTTACCCAGATACACTTGTTTTCCACAATCCCTGCAATAAAAACCAAACAATCAAAATCTGATTGGATGGTGGCAGATGAATGGAATAAACAAAGATCAGTGAAATGGTTCTTTGGTTCCGCATTTTATGGAATGGAGAGGACTAACCAGATATGTGACTCCCAACGACCTGTTCTTCTGTAAAACGTGACTCCCCTATACTGAGAGCTTCTTGACCTTGGTCCTCGCCGGCTTTTTTTCATCGGCTGCGACGACACTTCCACAGATTTTCCTCTGCCACCAGCAGCGGCGGAGACTGGTTCCGGCTGACAGAATCTCACGCCCACCCAGTGAGCCCGAGGGAAGGCCGTGCTCCCTCCAACACCCGATGACACGACCGCCGCCTCTTCCTCCTCCATCGGGAAAAACTGCCGGGTCACGGGCGGGTCAGTGTCCATGGACTCGTCCTGGTTGACACAGAACCCGAATATCTTGCTGTTGCTTTTCTTCTTCAATGTTCTGCTCCTCTCGCCGTCGTCTTCCTCCGATCCGTCCTCGATGACGACCGCAGATGAGCTTGAATTGGACATAGATCCGACCCGTTTCCCTTTGTCGTCATCTCCGTCCATGGATGTCTTCAAGGAAGAGCAACCTTCGGATTCCTCGTCCTTTCTCCAATCGGGCGAGTCATTCAGATCCCACATTCTTTTTTGCCCAAAGATTTGAGCTTCAGAGCTAGCGACCAAACTATACACAGAGGCACTAACGATGGGGAATCGAGCAAGGAGCTCAGATTTCTGATTCCCACTCTCCCATCATCAAACAAGGGAAATAGAAAATTAAGGAGTTAGCGTGTCCTGTTGGGCCTCCTGGGAGGCGAGAGTGAATAAAAAAAAATAATGGAGAAGCTCGAGAATTGAGAGTGGAGGGGAAAATTAAACCTAGGACGGGTAAGAGAGGGAGTAAAAAAGAGGTTGGTGTAGCGAAAAGGTAGTAAAGGGGAGGAGATGTTCGAAGATCTTTGTTTACCCTCTAGCTGCCCGATACAGCATAGACGAGGCCAGTTTCAGCGAGCTAACCCGAAAGCATCTCTCCTCCTCCTTTACACACCTTCATCCTCTCTCTCTCTCTCTCGCTCTCTCTCTCTCTCTCTAGCCACTCACTCTTTTCTTTTCAATGTCTCCTAATTCACCCTTGGGTCTCTCTCTCTTCCCCCTGTAAATTGTCCTTTATTTCTTTCGTGGCATTCATGTAAGGCACTCTTAAAAATGTTGATTTGTAATGACAGAAAAAAAAAAAAAAAAAAAGGTAGATTTGTATTTATTTATTTAATTCACTCCTTGTATTTATTTACTATTTTTCTATTTTGTGTATACGAGAACTTGCGAGGGGGCAAACGGGGAAAGAAAGAACCATCTCTTTCTTAAACAACTTTCCCACGTTAACCAGATCGAAAAGCATCTCGTCTATTTCTCTCTCTCTTGTGCATCTAAATTACCCACTAATGGAAATAGACAGCGCCAGCAAATAACTCAAATTTACCTTTTCCTACCTTCTAATCGTTAATCATTCCCATCATAACTCCACCCAAGTCCACGTCCCCGTCCCCCTCCCATCTTTCTCTCCTTCCCTTTGCTTTTTTTTTTTTAATTTATAAAATTAAAAGGAAAAAAAAAAGAGCTGATGACTAAATTACTCCAAGTGTGGGCCCACAGGGGAGGTCGAAATAAGGAAAAAGATGAAAGAAAGGAGAGGAGGGTAATTTGGGAAAGGGAGTGGAGAAATAATCTAACAGAGGCGTGAGGGAAGCGGGGGGAAGAGAGAGAAAGAGAGGAGAGAGACGGGGGAGAGGGTTTGGTATCAGAAAAGGAAATGGAATAATAGGAGGAAAAGGAAACTCTTTCCAGAAAAGTCCAATGAATCCAAGAGTACGGGAAGAGGGCCACATTTGCCTCTTTCGTTCTCCAAACGACCAATGGCCTCCCTACGCTGTACCTCGTATTTATGACCCTTTCTCGCTACGTCACTCTCCCCCTTCTGCGCGTGCCTTCCAACCTCCCTTTCCTGTTCAGTTCCCTCATTGGTCTCTTTTACCCTTCTTTCCTCCTTTCCCTCTCCTGCTCCATTTCCGGACCCACTTTCTCTCTCATCTTCCTTCTCCGAGTCTTCTCCAGCTCATCATTTTACTTTCACCAATTCAACCCCCCACGTTTTTTATCTTCATTCCAATTTTGTTTATTTTGTATCACGTTTACTCATGCATTTTCTGCTGTATTCGTTAGTTTGGATTAGCTTTTTTTAATAGCTTTTACGACTTATAAGATAAATGTGTGAGAGGAGTTTTGTCTCGGATTGTACAAACCATGGTTTGCAAGCTTACCAAACACACACTCGCACATCAGAACACATCTTCGCTTCATAATGAAATGTTATTGCCCATGCTCCCATAAGCTGACTTTACTTTGTGGGCGTAACAAATGATTTTGCCTTTTATCAAAGATGTATGTGAGGGTAATTTTATCTCATAAAACATACAAATTATTATTTACAGTAAACCCAAGTAGTTCCAAAGATTTTAATTATTTATATACTTCCTCCTATTCAAAATATAAGACAAATTCTAGAAGAAATATTTGGTTCATGATATAAATCATTTGGAGAGTTATTAATTACTATTTTTCAATTTTACTCCTATTTATTTTTTTATCTAATCAACGGTATTCCCTGTCACATTAGGCTTTATACGGATCTTTTTTGAAACTTAGAAAGCACTGAATCTTATTCCTTCCTAACAAGTGTATTCTCCATATTCAAATTTTTGTTTTCATCCTGGTTGAGGCAAGATCGCTATTTATAGTTATTTTCTAGTTCCAATAAAATAGTTTAAAGCTATTTATATTTTGGTCCAGAGGTAAGCGGCATGTGGTGGAATTGTCGTGATAATTCGGATGCCTGCCTATATAGTCAGGTTCCAACAGAAGTTTGGCTTTTGTTCTTCTACTGCAACAGAGATTCAGGCTATTAAGATGGGGTTGTTAACTTGTAAGTGGCTAGGTTTCACAAAGATCAAAACGTACTCTGATTCTACGGAAGCTACTCACTTATTATTGATTGTGAGTGTTTGTCAATTTGTCAAATCTAGGTTTGCGCAACTCGAGATAAAACTCCTGTCACACACTTACCTCGTAAATCGTAACAAATATTCTCAAAAGCTAATCCAAACACACACTAATTATGATCATTCTCACTCACCAACTCGACAAATCATGGAGACAAGAGCATTATTATTATATAGCTGGGATATTGAGATAATTTATGCTCCTATAAAAGTGTTAAGTGTGCTGATTATTGGCCATACTGGCTTAGGAGGCACTACTACAAAAAAGTAAAGTTGTGGCGCTTATAATTGCATTAGCTATAGCGCTAGAGAAGTGTCACATATCTGGACGTCACTAAAAAAAGCTGCAGCGCTTGAAAGCGCCACAACATTTAATTTTTTCTAAAAAAAACCCTCCTGTGGCGCTTCCTTTAAGGAAGAGCCACAGGAGGGGGTCTCCTGTGGCGCTTACGTCAACAAGTGCCACAGGAGACCAAACCTACTGTAGTGCTTACATCAGCAAGCACCACAGGAAAGTCCCTTTTTTTTTCTTTCTTTTCTTCTTTCTTCTCTTTCCTGTGGCCCTTTTTTATACTTCCTGATTGTGAAGCTTTATATAAAATAAATGGCTTTCATGTTTATCATCTCCACAAATTGTCAATCTTTCTATTTTATATTTCAACCTATTATATATATATATATATATATATATATATATATAATTTTCACATTTAAAATTCAAGTTCCCCTACAATAATGTTCTTACACAATAATATATTAATTGTCATTTTCCCAACAATAATGTTCTTACATTAATACTCTCCAAAGCTAACATAAAAAATATCACAATACATCAACAACTGATTAAGTAAATTAAAAGATTACCAAAAAATGCAAGCTTGTCGACCAAAAAATTTAAACAAAGCAAAAAGGCAAACGAAATAAGCTAGGCTTTCACTCTTTCTTATTAAATTAGAAACAAAAAGGCAAACGTTATATTACAGTTTATCTTGACTAAACAAAATTAAACAAAGCAAGCTAAAATGAAACAGTCTCCTTCTTACAAATATATTAATTGACCAGCGTAGGGAGTGGGGGACCACACTGGCAACACTAGCTTGAGTGACGAGGATGAGCAAATGTGAGCTGTGAAGTGGAGTGGGGATCAACTGGAGTGGGGTTCAAAAGAGAAAGAGAGACAGAGAGTATGAAGAAAATAGAACAACTAAGGACAGGAGTGGGGACGGATGAAACAAAAATGGAACAAGGGACAAGAGAATTTAATAAAGAAGACGAGTATGTGTGTTTGTTGTGCAAGAGAAAGTGATATCTTTTACAGGGGAGAGGGGCGTCAACACGAGCTGAGGAAGAGGGAATAAAAAGGAAAAGGAAAGGAAAAGATAAAAAGTAAAGCTAAATGAGGGATATCTGATTGGCAGGAGAGTTGAAAATTTACACCCAGCCAATTGTGGCGCACTTCTTTAAAGAAGTGTCACAACTGCCTTTTTTTCCTTTTTTTTCTTTTTCTATTTTATTTTTAAAAAATGTTGGGGATCAGTTGTGACGCCTTGGGTAGAGACTAGTCAGTTGGGCCAACTGTGGCGCTTGGTCTGGTCCCCAAAATTAAATTGAAATTGAAAAAAAAGGGTAGTTGTGACACTTCTTTAAAGAAATGTTACAGAATGTGCTCCATCTTTTAACCTTTTTGTAGTAGTGAAGTGAACAATAAAGTTATGTTTGAAATAGCGTTTTTTTTGAAAAATAAATACTTATTATATAAGTCGAGATAAAACTTTTTTCACATACTTACCTCATATATCGTAAATTACAATTTATAAGTACTTATAAGTAAATACTAAACTATCCAAAACGAACACTAAACCAAATTTAATTAAGTTTCCATTAAATTTTTTGTTCGAATCAAATGTTAGCCAATTTAAACCTAGATTGATTGATGGTATTTCACTCCTATTATTTTTTATTGCTGATGTAGTGTCAAATTGACATATCTCAATTGGCCAAAAAAAAAAAATTGACATATCTCAAGGGTCAACTCTTGTCATCGTAATTTTTAGAAAAAAAAGCTATTTATATTTTGGTCCGAATAAAATACAAGTACTAATTTACGTATGACGTATGCCTTATATTTACAAATCCCCCTCTGATGTGTTACGTACTCGTAACACATACAAACAGACTGTCCTGAAAAATTATAATGAAAAATCAAGTATTATAAACTGTTTAATTGGAGGGCTGTAACAAGGAATTTGTTTATTTCATTTCATTATTATTTATATATATATTAGGGAATTGAAAATCGGACCGGTCGGTTCAGCCCATGAATCGGTGAACTGGTGGTCTAACCAGTCCAGTCCGGGGGTGAACCGTACAGACCGGTTCACCCATTTTTTTTAATTTATTTTTAAAAATTCATTTTTTTATTAATTTTACACATAATTTTATATAAATAAGCCTAAAATATTCCCTTCCTCACCGGTTTAGTCCCGATTTAGCTCCGGTTTAACTACCTAACTAACCCACCAACTCTTAACCCAGTGCCCTGACCGGTTCAGTGATCGGTCCGGTTTTCAGTACCTTGATATATATATCCTAAGTGTCTGTTTAGGCTAGGGGTAGAAACTATTTTTCTAATGTGATTTACAGTGTATGAGGTAAGTATGTGAGAAAAATTCTATCTTGATCTACATCAACATGCGTTTACAACTATCAACTCCTAAGACATGAATCAAATTTCCCTACTCATCAAATTGATGAGTAAGGAAAGCTAGTCCGATTTGGATTGTCTAGATTAGGTCTGGACAATCCAAATTTCATTTTTTTTAATTATGATTTTTAAATAGAAAAAATCATTTTTTGAAAAAATGTTAATTAAGAGATAATTTTAATTTTAGATTTTCTACCTATTAAGATAATATTTTTTTGAAAAAAAAATAAAAAAAATAAAATCTAGATTGTTCATATCTAAACTAAACAGTCCAAATCAGACTAACTTTCCCTGCTCATCATTTGGATGAGGAGAGAAATTGGATTCCCTAAGGGCCTGTTTGGTATAAGAAACATTTTAGGAGGGAACGGAAAGGAATGGAAGATTGAGAGGAAACTTAAAAGGGTGAGTTGTTTAGTAGATTTGGGAACAGAACATAGGTTGAGGGAAGATGAGATGTTCGGTTGGAAGAAAAGAGAGTGGTTTAAGTGGGAAGATTATGTAAAAAACCTAAAATACCCCTAAAACTTCATCAAAAGTTCAAGTTCGAACTTAACAACCCAGATCAAGCTTAATAACCCCAGTTTGAACTCGACCTCGTCTTCACTGTTCATCGTTTTCCTCACCAGAAGTTCAAGTTTGAACTTAACATTCCAGTTTGAACTTAACAACCTCGATCAAACTTAATAACCCCAGTTCAAATTCGACCTCGTCTTCACTATTCATCGTCTTCCTTGTGATACCGGTCATCATTTCAGCTTTTGACTCTGCTTTTCTTTCACATCTGTTCACCCAATACAACTCACATCACAAACATACCAATTTATAAGCTCATACTAAATTAACCCACACATTTTCAGCTTCTCTCTGGTTGTTCAACACAGAGCGCAGACAGGAAAAATATTTCCTACTTCATGCCATAAACCACAGCATAATCATACCAACATGACCTTAATTCAGAGTTTTATTTCGCACACAGTTCGCCTCTTCCCTTTTTCAGACAAGCTTTCGACATTATAACAAACTGGTTCACCAAATCCTTACGCAGATTCTGCCTCCATCTTTAATCGTTATTATATGTTTTCAGAGGCATTTTTGTCCACATTTTATCACTGCGGAGAACATTTTGAAGTTCATCCCATGTTTTGTGGGAACTCAATTTCCCATATTTAAAGGAACATTCACCTTGAAGGGAATGTGGGTTGCTGGCACTTTGAGCAGCCAAACGCGTTTCAAACTGAAGAACATTGCAATCTTTCCTTTCCCTTTTCTATATTCCACGTAACAAACATGTCCTAAGACATTCGGTTCGCTGAAAAACAAAAATCCGTTATATTATATTGTAGAGAGATAAAACTAGAAAGGCGTGCGTGGAAGTGGCGGGCTGAGGGGCGTGGGTGTGAAGCGTGTGTGAGAATGTCGAAGCCAACTCAAAACCATGGGGCGATAGATTGAGAGAGAGATTCGTAGATAATTAGAGAGATATCATCACGGTTGACATCATGAACGTTTGAGGAAATTATAGACACCACATAATAGTTTTAAAAAAAACAGAGAAAGGAGGGCCAAGTACCGTAATAATAATAATAATAATAATAATAATAATAATAATAATAATTCTTAAAAAACAAAAGAAAAGAAGTGGAATAGGTGGGGCTGTCAAAAAAGAAAGAAAACATAAAGAAGGCCACGTCAGGACGCACCTCAGACAAAATTGCTATCAAGTCCAACCTCACAAAAACTAGGAACGTGCTTATCCTCATAGTCACACACATATATATATACTCTCACTCTTATCACGCCAATCAGTGGGGGTCGCACGCAGGACGCAGCTACGTTCTTCAGGGGGGGGGGGAGAAAAAAGACTCAACCTTCCCATAATGGAAGGGGGACGAGGCTCCTCTTCACAGGCATGTTTTCCTCAACTGGAAACAGTACCCCCAACCAAGTGGGGCCCACCCAATTCAATTATTCAAGCCCAGGCCCACCTTCCGCGGTGTGCAGCGTGTACCACAAGGCCCACTTACTTTACTACTCTTAACCCCCAGGCCATGTGCCCAACCCAACTTTTGATGTCCCATTAATACCATCATTATTTTAAAAGCGCATAAGGGAAAAATTTGGAAAATTTACATTCAGATCCCAAGTAAAATAAAAAATAAAAAAATGGTCCCTTAAGATTTTAAAATAGACAACAAGTCCTATGAACTTGTTAATAGCATTCTTAGACTTGTTAATGATATACTCCTGAAATTGTCAATGGAACTTATTGGTAATTTTAAAATCTGAAATGATCATTTTTTTTTATATTTTCTCTTGCCTATGACCTTAATGTAATTTTCCCAAAAAACTTCACAACTTTTGTTTGACTCGTTCATAGGTTATAGTAGCTGGAGGAGGATACGGCCCACGAGGGCTTCTTCAAGTCAGAGTGTATGATTAGTTGTTTAGCTTCAGTTAATGCCTCTCTGGGTTTCTATTAGCTAATTTAATGGGGGAGGGGTCCTCCCTCTTGAATGATCTTATTCAAGTGGGACACTCAATAATGTTTGCCCCCCATCGTCTCCACTAAAATGTCTGGGTGGCCACAGCCTCATTTTGCATCGCACTTCCATGCCTCTAATAAAATCCCTCGCCTTCTGTCCAAACATTGATTTCTAATTTCCCCTTTTATCAAAAACTACTACTTCATTAATCACCTAATTACTACATTTAAATTATCTACAGAAAATAATTTAATAAGGGCGCCATTCCGTGTGAATTATACTCCCTCCGGTCTACAATATAGAAGGGGGGGATAATAAAGGAGGAAGGGAAAAGGGAGGGACAGTGATTGGTGGAGGGGAGGGGCATGTGTGGCGGAGAAGAGTGAGAGTTAGCGTGGGAATGGGCAAAAAGAACATATTCAAAGGGGGGTAACATGATGTTTCATGGTCGATAGAGAATTAGAATATCAAGGAACACAAAAAAAAAAAAAAAAATGCCATATACATTCGTGTGTTGCTTCCCATATGTAGCAATTGCCCATTCCTGATCGATTCTTATGTTATTTGGAAGTTTTAGAAATCCACGCCCGACCTACCAGGGAATCCCATGACACCATCTCTCACTCCCCTATACACACACTATTGCCTTTAAAAAAAAAAAAAAAATCACTCAACATTTTCATTTAGTGTTATTCCTTTATATAGGAGTATTCAAAGTGTCTCGGTCCTAATTCCGGACATTTTGATTTTGGGAATTTTGTCTCGGTCTGGACCGGGATCTATGGGACCCGGGACCGGTCATACACCTTGTGATCCCGGTCCCGGTTTTTTTATTTTTTAAAAAATTTTCTTCTTGAAAACCAAGTTATTGTTTTATTTTTATATTTTTTATCCCGCAATTTAAGTTATCATTTGATAAAATGTGTATCACATATTTAGTTTGAGTTAAACTGTATATATCGTGATACTAATCATACTATATAATGTATAAAAATAATAACAAAAATGACGAAGGTGATCATAATAATAATAATAATAAAATGTTATTCTTCAATTCTAGATCAATTTGTGTGATTATTATGGCCTTATTAGATGTTAAATAATTATTTTAAACACTAGATTATAAAAAATTTATCTAAGATAATAATTTTTTTTTAAAAAAAACTGGGATTTTCCGGTTTAATCCCGGTCCCACCGGGGATTACGGGGAGTGGTGGATCCCGGTCCCGGATTTGAACACCCCTACCACTACGCATGAGTTAACTGAGCGTGATTACACCGTAAAAACCCAGTTTCATAATATAAAACCTTATGATATTAATATTTGGGGGGGGAAAGGAAAATTATAGTCAGGTCTTGAAAAAGGAAAAATACAAAAAAGATGGTCGTAGGAAATGTCAAAATTACGGTGAAGTCTTATGGGACTTTTTTATAATATATTGCCAATGGCGAAAGTCCAAAATACCTCCACTAGATAAATATAAAGAGAAAAGGAAATATTCTATCACACTCAAATGGCAACGTGGGCGTGAAAAATTCATGAAGGTCTGATGATGAGAGAAGGTTATAGAGGAGGGTATGGAATTGATGCCAACGCCTTTCTCATATTCATTATTCCATTTGATTCATGTTTTCTATTGAGTAGCTAAAAAGATTTTTAGGATTTCTTAATTAAAAGTGAGAATTAATGAATATGGTGTGAAAGTTGTAGGGCCGGAACTCCTGATGTATGAAGTCATGATGTATTGTTAATAGGAGCAACGATGATTGTTAATATAGGTGGTAAACTTTTTAATGACAGCTGTATTGTGTAGGTGAACAACCATGATGGCTAGCACGTTTGGGAAGAATCTACTATATTTCCTTCATGTAAGGGACGGTTTATAGTTAGTGTAGACGATGATATAACATATGTTGGAAGAACGTTCAGATCAAGAACCGTTAAGGAAGGGACAAGTTATCAATAGTTCAAAAAAAGGATATCCTCAATTGTAGGAAAAGAGAGTAGCAAATTTGTTATGAAATTCACACTAATATTTGATACAACTACATTTGTGGACATACTAGATGATGAAGCAAGTGAACATTTAATTAATTTCAGTGGAGAAAGCGGGAATATATATGTAGATGAAGGACAAACTGAAGATGATAATGCAACGGCAATGAGGCAGACCATACTACAAAGACTTGCAAGAATCCTAATCCAAGCTGATCAATCATGGTGGCTTAGGTTTTTTGTTTTTGGAAAGTGAAAAGTGCACGTCATACTATTTTTTGTAAATCCCATTACATAGAAATCCAAACCACTTGATTTTTGTGGAGGGTCTGTGAATTTGTTATTAGTACCTTGTACATCCATTTTCAGATGTGAATGAAGATTGGATATAATATGGTTTTGTATCCCACTTTCATTTACGAAAATTTTTAATCTGATGTAAATTCAATTGTCAATGTATGGACATGAAGTTCTCAATGGACACCCATTGGTTTGTCAATGGGCGGCCATACAGTTGTTAATATATATGCAGTTATGTTTACATATTTGTGGAGAAAGTGCGACGAGGTTATGACCTACTTGGAAAATGATATTTTATGTGTGCATATTTATAGATGACCTGTGTAGTTGTAATCCAATATTAATGAGATAGACATATTACATGACTTGTCCAACAACACCCATTGACTTCTTAAGGGAGGCATCTGGAGTTATTAAGGGAGGCTAATGAACTTGTTAATGGATGCCCATTGAGTTGTCAATAGAGGCCCTAGACTTGTCAATAGATGCACAATGACATGTCAATGGACCCTCCTAGACTTGTCAATGGATCCTTGTCGACTTGTCAATGGAGGCCCTAAGACTTGTCAATAGATTGTAGTAAACTTGTCAATGGTGTCTCCTCGACTTGTCGATGGATACCCAATGACTTGTCAACGGACTCTCCTAGACTCGTCAGTGGAACCTCTTTGATTTTTCAATAGATGCTCATTGAGTTGTCAATGGATACGCTTGAACTTGTCAATAAACGGCCATTAACTTATCAATAGTGGCCCCAGGACTTATCAGTAGACGCCCAATGACTTGTTAAGGTAGGCCCCGTGAACTAATCAATGGAGGCTCATGGACAGGTTTACTGGATGCCCATTGACTTATCAAGTAAGGCCTTGAACTTGTCGACAAGGTACTGAAAACCGAACCAGACACTGAACTGGTCGAGCCACTGAGTTAAGGGTTAGTGGGTCAGATAGGATTCAAACCGGAGCTAAATGGGTGAGAAAGTAAAGATTTCAGGTTTATTTATATGAAATTCTATGTAAAATTAATAAAAAAAACCATTTAAAAAAATTTAAAAAATGGGCCAACCAGTCCGTATGGTGCGCCCCCGAAGCGGTTGGACTACCGGTTCACTGGTTCACAGGTTAAATCAGGTAGTTCGGTCTAGTTTTAGATACTTCGCTTGTTAATAGAGGCTCATTGAGTTGTGAAGGGAGGCCCAAGGACTTGTTGAAAGGTAGGCCCCTAAAATTGTCAACCAAGCTTAATAGAATTGTCAAGTGAGGCACATGGAGTTATTAATGAACTAAAACAATGTGGAAGAAAGAGCATCATTTCAACATTATATAAATGAACCATTAATGTTAAGTCATGACAATGACTTTATAATTCATAATTTAAAAAAATGTCATAAGTACAACAAGTTTGAACTTGAGCATTACTAAAAATATCGTATCAATACAAAGTGACTATACTTGATCAGTACCAAAAAGTTAGCATAAATATGATGAGTATATACATGATCAGTACAAAAAACTAATATTCTGTCAATACAACCAGCATGTACTAGGTCAAACCTAACCACTAAGTTAAGGTACAGTCCAAGTTGTCATACTAATTGGTTTTATTCCTCTTATGTATGTCTTGCACCAAAGACATAACTTTATCTGCATGTTTGTTATGAGGATGAGTAACAAGCCACTATAAGAACCCAACCTTCATTTCATGTAATTCTTTTGTGGAATAGTAAGGCATGGTGTAACCCTCGTGACCTTGTATTATCATATTCAGTTTGTTCTTCATATACATATACATTCCCACTTTGTCCACTGAAATTAATTAAATGTTCACTTATTTCATCATCTAGCATGTTCACAAATATAGTTGTATCAAATGTCAATGTGAACTTCATAACAAGCCAGCTACTCTCTTTTTCCACAATGGAGGATATCATTCTTTTGAACTCTTTATAGCTTGTCCCTTTCTTAATGGTTATTGATCTGACCATTCCCCCAACATATGTTATATTACTGTCTTCACTGACTACAAACCTTCCTCTTACGTAAAGGAAACATAGTAAATTTTTCACAGATGTGCTAGTCATCACCGCTATCCACTTATACTATTCAGTTGTTATTAACAAGTTTACCATCTATATTAAGAAACTATCGCTACCCCTATTAACATCACATTATTACTTCGTACATCAGGAGTTCCAGCTCTGCAACTTTCACACCATCTTTATTAATTCTCACTTTTAATTAGTAAAAATAGCTTAAACTACCAAAAAACATAGTAAACATTTCAAACTCTTGCCGAACATCATGACACCACAAGTCAAACATATTAACAACTATCGTTGCACCTATTAACAACACATTTTTTCTTTCGCACACCAGCTGATATAACCACAAAACTTTCATCTTCATCTTCATCTCTTAGCACTTCCATTGCAAAAACAAAGCACAATAAAACCAGAAAACAAAGCTTACTAAACCTTACTCAAATACATTGAAACCATAGCCAAAGCATATAAATTGTATTTACCTAGGTCCGTCTTTGTAGTTTACAAGAATAAAAAACGACAATACCCACAAAAAGATAACAACATTTTCCATTTTTTCAGCCAAAATGAAGGTGAATAAAAAAAATCAAAAAATCTATTTAGCTACTCAATAAAACACATGAATCAAATTGAATAATGAAGATAAGAGAGATGTTGATATCAATTCCATACCTTCTGCTTTAACCCTTTCTTATCATTAGACCTTCATGAATTTTTCGAGCCAATGTTGCCGTTTGAGTGTGATAGAATATTCCCTTTCCTTTCTCTATTTATCTAATAGGGGTATTTTGAATTTTTGTCATTTGCAACATATTACAAAAAAATCCCATAAGACTTTACTATAATTTTGACATTTTTTGAAACCATTTTTTCTCTTTTTTCTTTTCTCATGATCTGACTGTAATTTTCTAAAAACACAAGTGACATGAAGGAATTCAGATTTGGTGCGGGGAATAAATAAGTGGGGTCAAATCCACAGTCTATGTGAATAAAGAGGTGGGGACATGGCCACCAAAAGCTGATGAGAGAGAAGAAACATCGGACGGTGTCCGAGGCGTTTCACGGGAACTGTGATCAAATCCAGGTTGTAAACTGGTGGGGGGGCCGTGTCGTGAATCCCGTGAATTTGTATATATATTTAGACTGAAGCAATTATTTTCAGTCCAAAAACAAAAAAAAAGACTGAAGCAATTATTATTTTTTTTTATATATAAAGGATTGCATGTGTATACGTGGAGCCCTATCATCCACACATTCTTGCATCAATAAAAATGGTACGGAAATCAACACGTGGAGGCTGGGCAGGTGGGGTGGACACATTTCATCTAATGCTTACTACGTCTCGCCCCCACCCTTATCTTTTTCCTTTAATTATATAACCGTCCCCATTACCTAGTAAGGCATCGAAACGGGTCATAGGCACATCATTCTTCTTTTTATAAATAATATACCATCAGATTTTTTTTATTCAGCTAAATGCCTAAATCCATCGCCACCATTTAATTCTTTATAGGAAGCCTTGTGGGATAAAGTGTCTATCAAGATCAAAGTCAGGCTGTTTCTAACCTAGCGTTATGCAGAATCAATAATAACAACCATGTTGATGATGATGTTGAAATTATTTATAAATTATTTTTTATATAAATTAAGATAAAATTTTTCTCACATATTTATCACGTATATCAAAAATCATAATTAAAAAAATTATTTTTAAACATACTAATTACCATTCCAAACAATCACAATATTTTTCTAAATATTTCCTTTCAATAAAAATTTATTATGCACAAACTGGCTTCCTCTGTTATAACAAAAAGTATAGTTTCAAAGCTATAATTTTTTTAAAACAAACTATTGTATATAATTTTAAAAACTTAAATTAATTTAAATTTCATCACAGTGATAAATATGCGGTGTTTATAAGTTCATTGCCTCCTCCGGTCTAATATGTAAGTTACCGTCTTTTAGGACTGTACTGGACTGATCTTTTTTATACTTAAACCATACATGTCTAAAATTTTAATTCACTCTTTTAAATTTTACCATCTGTGAGACGCTCTCTCTTATTTTTCCCGTGCTCACTTTTTTCCCTCGCACTCTTTAAAAATAAGGGTTTATTTGGAGAAAAAATATTTCTTACATATTTCTTGTATTTGATCAATTTTAAATAAATTTTTTTCCATCTTTGTAATCTGGTTACTTATATCTTACATGTATAATTGGAGTAAGCGCTGTATTTGTGATTAATACTAAATTTAAATAATATCAAGGAATACCAATAACTTTATAGTCTGTTGACAGAAAAAAACTCTGCTGCCAGTGAAAGATTGGAGGTTTGATCTAATTGTAATGTCTCCTAGACCTAATATCCACCCCTTTAATTAAAAAAAAAAAAAGAGTATGGGGTAAGGATAATTTAAAAAAGGGTTAGCAGTAAGTACAATCCGTTGATTTAAACGAGATAAAATGAGTGCATGTATGTGTGTTGTTCATGGGGCGAGATGGAAAGTGTCCATATTAATGTATGTTTGTTTGGGTTAGCCTTTAAAATTATCTTTTAACTATGATTTACAGTATACGGAGTAAGTATGTGTAGAGAAATATGTGTAGAAAAATTTTATCTCAATTTATATAAATATACTTCTTAAACCCTAACTTAAACAGACACTATATCAACACTATTGTGTAGCTGCGGTTCCTAGATGATTCGTGCTGGGGAGCCACCGACCAAGGAGCGACTAGGCCAACTTGATGAACCTTTCAACTTTGTTATTTTTTCTCCCTCCCATGTCACCATATAATACTATATATGTGTGTGTCTTTTAAATTTATCACATTCAATCATTTCGCATGAGCTTGATATGAATAACATTGTACTTATTTTGTAAATGAGATGGTTTTGTTTAAATTTTATTCTATACAGACAGACATGTGAATATGAATGTATAAATTGTATGGGTAGGGTTTCTCTCATTATCCTCTTTTTCATAATCTCATATTCACTGTTAGATTAAAACGGTAAATGGTTTACATTCAATCTTTTATAAAATTTTTATATAAACTTAAATAAGTAAATTTAAATTCTTAAAATATAATCTATACCATTCATAATTATAATCTAAAATGAATAAATAAATATTAATTTATAAAATATAATAATAATAATAATTTTATAAAATATTAAATATAAATCATTCATTTCATAATCTAAAGATGAAAATAAAATTATGAAAAGATAGTAAGAAAGAGGACAGTGAGAATATCCTCTTCCCATCTCTATAAGTAAAATTGGTAAAACGTCCATGGGTGATAAAGTTTAACTAATGCCCCGACAATATTTAGTGAAATTACTGTATGGGGGTTAAAGTTCATATAAACAATGTGATCAGTTTTGAAAGTAATGGGCTAGTCGCAAATTGTTACTTTCGCGTAACTTCGTTGATTATTTTTTCCTTTTTACCTTTAATGATACAAGTGCATGTAAGAGCCTTTTGAGGGGTGGAGCAACCACTCCTGAAAAGGAAAGAAACCAGAATTAACAATACAGAGGGTTGCATGGATTTCTGTGCGTTATTATTACGAATTTTTTTCTATTTAGTTCATATTTTTTGAAAAACAAACTATCAACTTATGTGAGAGCTAAACAAACGCGCGTACATAAATAAGGGAGGGGGACCATGAAGAGAGAAGGACATGGAAACCGAAAGCTTTGTGGTGGGAATTGAAAGGCAGCACAATTTTGAAGCCGAAGCCCTAAAGCAATATGAAATGGGAAGAGGATACTAGCTAGGTCAAACTTAACCACTAATCTAAGGTGCAATCCGAGTCGTCATACTAATTGGTTTTCTTTCTCTTATGCATGTCTTGCATCAAAGATATAACTTTATCAGTATGTTTATTATGAGGATGAGTAACTAACCACTATAAGAACTCAACCTTTATTTCATAGAGTTCTTCTATGGAATAGTAAGGCATAGTGCTACCATCATGACCTTGTATTACCATCTTTAGTTTGCCCTCTATCTACATATACATTCCCATTTTGTCCATTGGAATTAACTAAATGTTCACTTACTTCATTATCTAATATGTTTACAAATATAGTTGTGTCAAATGTTAATATGAACTTCATAACAAGCCAGCTACTATCTTTTTCTACAATGGAGGATGTCATTCTTTTGAACTCTTCATAGCTTGTCCCTTCCTTGATTAATGGTTCTTAATCTGATCATCCCCTCAACATATGTTATATCACCGTCTTCATTGACTACAAACCTTCCTGCTACGTAAAGAAAATATAGTAGATTCTTCCCAAATGTGCTAGCTATCACTGCTGTCCATCTGCACAATACAATTGTTACTAACAAGTTTACCACCTATATCAATAACTATCGCTGCCCCTATTAACAACACATTACGACTTCATACATCAGGAGTTCTATCCCTACAACTTTCACCCCATCTTTATTAATTCTTATTTTTAATTAGTAAAAATACCTCAAACTACCAAAAAACATAGTAAACATTTCAAACCCTTGCTAAATATCATGACATCGCAAGTCAAACATATTGACAACTATCGCTGCACCTATTAATAACACATTTTTTCTTTCGCACACCAGCTGATGTAATCACAAAACTTTTACCCTCATCTTCATTTCTTAGCCCTTCTATTGCAAAAACAAAGCACAATAAATAAGAAAACAGAGTATACTAAAACGTACTTAAACACATTGAAACCATAACCAAAACATATAAATTGCATTCACCTAAGTCTAACTACAAGTATAAAGCACGACAATACCCACAAAAAGATAATAGCCTTTTACATTTTTTCGGCCAAAATAAAGATGAATCAAGAAAACCTAAAAATATGTTTAACTACTCAATAGAAAACATGAATCAAATAGAATAATAAAGATAAGAGAGATGTTGGCATCAATTTCATACATTTTGCTTTAACCTTCTCTCATCATCAGACCTTCATGAATTTTTTGCGCCAACGTTGCCGTCTGAGTGTAATAGAATATTTCCTTCCTTCTCTCTATTTATCTGGTGAGGGTATTTTAGACTTTTTCCATTTACAATATATTATAAAAAAGACCCACAGCACTTCACTATAATTTTGACATTTTTTGAAACCATCTTTTCTCCTTTTTCTTTTCCCGGGACTAAACTGTAAATTTCCCAAAAAAACAAGTCACATGAAAGAATTCAGATTTGGTGCGGGGAATAAATATATGGGGTCAAATCCACAGCATATGTGAACAAAGAGGCGGGGACATGGCCACCAAAAGCTGACGAGAGAGACGAAACATCGGACGGTGTCCGAGGCGTTTCACAGGAACTGTGATCAAATCCAGGTTGTTGACCGGTGGGGGGGCCGAGCCGTGAATCCCGTGAATTTGTATATATATTTAGACTGAAGCAATTATTAATTTTTTTTATATATAAAGTACTGCATGTGTATACGTGGAGCCCTTTCATCCACACATTCTTGCATCAATAAAATGGTACGGAAATCAACAAGTGGAGGGGGGGCAGGTTGGGTGGACCCATATCATCCTATGCTTTCTACGTCTCGCCCCCCACCCTTATCTTTTTCCTTTAATTATATAAACCTCCCCATTACCTAGTAAGGCATCGAAACATAGGCACATCATTCTTCTTTTTTTAAATAATATACCATCGCCACCATTTAATTCTTTATAGGGAGCCTTGTGGGAGAAAGTATCTATCAAGATCAAAGCCAGGCCGCTTCGAACCTAGCGTTATGCAGAATCAATAATAATATGTGTGTTTTTGCTATGTTGGGATTGTTTATAAATTATTTTTTTTATGTAAATCAAGATAAAATTCTTCTCACGTATTTATTTTATATACTGTAAATTATAATTAAAAAATTATTTTTAAATATTTTAATAACTGTTACAAACGAACACAATAGATATTTCCTTTCAATGAAAATTTGTTATGCACTAACTGGCTTCCTCTGTTATAACAAAAAGTATAGTTTCACAGCCCTAATTTTTTGAAGACAAACTATTGTATATAATTTTAAAAACTTAAATTAATTTAAACTTCATCACAGTGATAATATGCGGTGTTTATAAGTTCATTGCCTCCTCCGGTCTTATATATAGGTTAGTTACCTTCTTTTAGGACTGGACTGAACTGATCTTTTTTATACTTAAACTATACATGTCTAAAATTTTAATTCACTCTTTTAATTTTTACCATCTGTGAGATGCTCTCTCTTATTTTTCCCTCGCACTCTTTACAAATAAGGGTTTATTTGGAAAAAAAATATTTCTTACATATTTCTTGTATTTGATCAGTGTTAAATAAATTTTTTTTTCTATCTTTGTAATCTGGTTTCTTATATCTTACATGTATATTTGGAGTAAGCGCTGTATTTGTGATTGATACTAAATTTAAATAATATCAGGGAATACTAATAACTTTATGGTCTGTTGACGTAAAAAAAACTTTGCTGCCAGTGTAAGATTGCAGATTTGATCTAATGGTAACGTCTCCTAGACCTAATATCCACTCCTTTAATTTTTTTTTTTTAAAAAAAAACTTGTATAGGGTAGGGGTAATTTAAAAAAGGGTTAGCAGTAAGTACAACCCGTTGATTTAAACGAGATACAATAAAATGAGTGCATGTATGTGTGTGTTGTTTATGGAGCGAGATGGAAAGACTCCATATTAATGTCTTTTGAGTTAGCCTTAGAAATTGTTTTCCAAACATGATTTAAAGTGTATAAAATAAATATATGAAGGGAATTTTATCTTAATTTATATGAATGTGCTTCTTAAACTCTAACTTAGACCGATACTATATCAACACTATCGTATAGCTGCAGTTCCTAGATGATTCGTGCTGGGGAGCCACCTACCAAGGCGCAACTAGGCCAACTTGATGAACCTTTCAACTTTGTTATTTTGTCTCCCTCCCATTTCACCATATAATACTATATATGTGTGTGTGTGCGTGTTTTAAATTTATCACATTCAATCATTTCGCATAAGCTTGATATGAATAGTATTGTACTCCCTCCGGTCTTAATTATAAGATAAAATTAATTTTTTTGGAGAAATTAAGGAAGCCAATTAAATTACTTTAGAGTGTTTGTATTTTTAGTATCCTTAGATTATATATTAGTTTATTAGTCAAATTAATTAGTTTGAAGGAAAAAATAAAAATAAAAATACTCTAAAGTAATTTAATTGGCTTCCTTAATTTCTCTAAAAAAGTCAACTTTATCTTATAATTAAGACCGGAGGGAGTACTTGTTTTGTAAATGAGATGGTTTTGTTTAAATTTATTCTATGCAGACACATGAATATAAATGTATAAATTATATGGCCAGGGTTTCTCTCATTATCCTCCTCTTTTTCATTGTGTGTCTTCGGCTCATCTCTCAAAATTATGGTTTGATTGCTAAACACCCAAAATTTTGCCAAACCATTGTTTTAGAAAAGTTCATTTTTTTTTTCTTATGTGGGCCCCACCCTCTCTCTCACACATTGGTCATTTCTCCTCATGTGAGCTCCACAAAAAATTATTCTAACCATAATACTCAAACACTATCATTTTACCAAAATCACTTTTTTCTCATAATTTATTTTGTTTAGAATCTATTCTCTAGAAACTATTTTTCACTATCTCCAGAAATTATTCTTCAAAAGCTAATCCAAATACACTCATAATCTCATATCCACCATTAAATTAAAACGGTAAATGGTTTATATTCAATCTTTTATAAAATTTTTTATATAAACTTAAATAAGTAAATTTAAATTCTCAAAATATGATCTATACCATTCATAATTATAATCTAAAATAAATAAATAAATATTAATTTATAGAATATAATAATAATTTTATAAAATAGTAAATATAAATCATTCATTCTATAATTTAAGGGTGGAGGTGAAATTATGAAAAGATAATGAGAAAGAGGATAATAAGAGTATCACTTCCCGTCTCTGTGCGTCAAAATTGGTAAAACGTACGGGTGATAAAGTTTAACTAATGCCCCGACAACATTTAGTGAAATTACTGTATGGAGATTACAGTTCATATAAACAATGTGATCAGTTTTGAAAGTAATGGGTTAGTCGCAAATTACTACTTTCGCGTAACTTCGTTGATTATTTTTTCCTTTTCACCTTTTAATGATACGAGGGCATGTAAGAGCCTTTTGAGTGGTGGAGCAACCACTCCTGAAAAGGAAAGAAACCAAAATTAACAATACAGAGGGTTGCTTGGATTCTGTGAGTTATTATTGCGAATTTTTTCTATTTAGTTTTTTATTTTTTGAAAAACAAATTATCAACTTATGTGACAGTTAAACAAACGTACATAAATAAGGGAGGGGGCCATGAAGAGAAGGACATGGAAACCAAAAGCTTTGTGGTGGGAAGGCAGCACAATTTTGAAGCCCAAGCCCTAAAGCAATATTTCACATGGCGGCCTTTTTGGAGGGAGGTTCTTCGATTTTTTTTTGTGGCACGTGATTGATAATTGGGCTTGTCTTTATTTGGGACAAAAATTCATTAGTTTTGATTGAGAGGGATGCTCCTTCCTGTCTGCTCCTCCAAAAATATATTCCCGCACTACACTCAACCCAAAAAATTAAAAATGGCTCGGATCGGGATTTTCTCTTCAACAGTTCAACCTTTATCTTTCTTTATTTAATTCTCCTCATCCCATCTCCACGGTCTGACTAGATTTCGAATGACTGAGAATTAATGTCTTATAAAATTATATTATAATATTACATAAAAAATAAATTATTCGACCATTTTCTCGACAATTCTCAATGGTATACTACTTAAAACTAAAAAAAAGGTAATGATTTTACAATATACTGAGTCTCAACTATTTATTTTTCAATCCATTAGAAATGGGACGGGGAGAAGAAAATTAGAAAGAAGAGGAGGAGGAGGAGGAGGAGGATAGCATCCAATCCCTCTTTTTGTCTATCTTCTTCAAAGCTGGATGGTTGAGCCTTGTGAATTACGGGAAATATATATAAGTCACATTTTTGTAACACGGTGTCTAATAAATTATATACTACCTCATTTTTAATATAAGATTCATTTTAATAAAAAAAGTAAATTATAAAGTAGATCTTGTATCAAGAACCAAATGCGGAAAAACTGTAGGGTATGTCTAGTACACGGAAGATTTGGAAAGAAAAGGGAAGATGCTAGATCTTCCATAGCAGAGCGTTGTTTGGATGCACCATCTTCCATGAAGGCAAGTTCCGACGGCTAGAAATGTTTTCATGTTTAAGGGAAGATGTGCTACCTCATATATAGGTGGGATCTGATATTCCTTCCTGCAAAACTCCCATTGGGTTCCTAATCTTCTTTCTCCATTCTCACCCTTGCTTCAGTCGTGCACAGCCATGCGGTCTTGTTATCGCGCCGCTACTCACTGATCCGCACCACTCCCCTCTGCCCTCGTTGCCCGTCTCAGCCTCCGACACCCTTTCGAATCTCGTTCTCCCGACAGCTCTCACCCCTTGCATCCCCTTCATCGCTCTCGTCCCTCTTGCTCTGCCTCTCTTTCAAATTCGATTTGAAACTTGTTTTTTTTATTTGAGGATGTTGTGTTTGCTACGATGAGAGATGAAGAAGGGGGGAGTGTTTTTTTTTTTTTTCCTTATGAGAATTTTAAAAAAATATCACTTGAATAATTAGTGATTTGATAATAATTTGTGTTGTCAATCTTATTATTCTTTTTGTCAATCCCATAATTATTATTGTCAACGGAATTTTGAAGTCTAAATGAAATATTTTTAGAATTCTCTATTTTTTTAGGTTAAGGGGTAATTTGGAGATTTCATATTTCATATTTTTGTTTTATTTTTTTTTGAAATTAGCATCTTCCATTTTCATTCCCATATCTACCAAACAGTACATCCCTCTAAGTTCCTTTCTAATTTTCCCTTTCGAAGACTTCTTTTTCCTTCCAACTTTTCTTGTATCAAACGGGCCCTAAGTACGCATGTCAGCTGGGCCATAACATTGAATTGAAATTAGTCCGGCATATACATACGGGTCGAACCCATGATTTTCATTTCGGCCTTGATATTCCGATATCCGATTGCTACACGTAGATCCCGTTGCAGGTCCTCTATCCGATCTGGATATTACATCTCCACAACCAGAAATTTACTGGCGCCACTTAGATAATTCTGTTCGATTTTTCTTTCGCTGTAAAAGCAAGAAATCGCGGTCTCCATCTGCGGATCGACCTGCCCAGCAAATATCTGCTGGGTGCTCACCGCCCATAGTAAAGCCCCTTGTTCTCAATTTGAGTTTCGAGTCCAGAATTAGGAAGCACTAAACGCTGTCAATGGGCTCGGTCATACACCTTGACACTCTGCCACTGCCCGGTCCGGGCTTCTCTGCCAACCAACACCGGCCTTGCGTATACCGTTTTTCATTGCCCACTTGGAAGTGTTACGGTGCCTCCTCCATCAATGTTCCGTGCTTCCACCGCTTCCGTCGAGTTCTGAGGATTCGGGGATCACCGGTGGCCGCTTCCAGCTCCCTCGCGACTAATTCAGCCTCGGTATATCTTTCTTGTACTCTTTGTCACTTGAATTATACTCAATTCCTCTCGCATCAATTTTATGCACGAGTTTAATTATGGGTGATTTGTGTTTCTTAAGCTGTTCAGAGGTCAAAAATGGGAAAACTGAATCTTGACCTTTGAACCTGACTTGTTTTAGCATTTCTAAACATCGTTCCGACAGCCATGGCACATATATTTTAATGGCTATTTGTTTGTTGTTATTTGCGAAAAACATTGAGTAATTTCACATCCCTATTCTTTTTTGATGGCCCTATTTGTCTTCTCCTTCGATGGTTCCACTTTCTGAGTGACAGAGAACAAGCCCAATTAAAAGAAAACCTTTTTATCTGGAAGTTTCAAACAGAGAAGTTTCTTATCGTGAGGTAGAGAAATCAAGGCCAAATTAATATTTTTTCTTTCCTGATGATGCCAGAGGTTCACTACTTTTACTCTGTTATAAATTTCGTTTATGAAAATTGTGTTCCGTGTACTGACTGAATTTGGCATGGCATGCAGTCAAGGAGCGGTGTTTATACTGTTGGTGACTTTATGACAGGGAGGGAGAACTTGCATGTAGTAAAGCCAACAACATCTGTAGATGAAGGTAATTTTCATGCTTACGTACTCGTCTTATCTCATCCTGCAAATTGCTTCCTGGTGTGGGGTAGGAGGTTATAATTTAAATTTCTAACATGTCATCCACTTTGCAACAGCTCTGGAAACTCTTGTTGAACACAGAATAACTGGTTTTCCTGTGATAGATGATGATTGGAACTTAGTGAGTCATCTCTACCCATTTTCACCAATCAATTTAAATTTTGCTGATGTAATCTGTGTCCTTACACTGATGAAGAGAACTATTTGGCAGTTTTACAGATTTATTTTTTCTCTAAAAACTTCAGAAGACATTAATATCCACTTAAATGTTTGATAATAATTTATGCTGCATATTCTTTCTGCACTTTACATAGTCAAGCTTATATGTGATTAGTTGAACGAATTAATGGTGGATTAGTTGTCATGGAATGATTTCTGAATATTCTCTTGTCCTCTGCAGGTTGGTGTTGTTTCAGATTATGACCTGTTGGCACTGGACTCTATATCAGGTAAACTGATTCAGTAAAACATGAAAGATGAGTTGTTGGCATTTATGATGTTTATTTTTGTTAATAAGTTCTAGTAGCTCAAATAAGATGTAATGCTCATTTCAGGCAATGGACGAATAGAGAACAGCATGTTTCCTGAAGTTGACAGTTCTTGGAAGGTACGTAAAACATCTCCCCATTGGTAGTTAAACTGTAGTTCCATTTGTATGTTCTGCAGTTTGATGAGATGCTTAAGAAGGGCTTTTCAATTCCTGAAATAGCCACATCCCACCAGCGTTGCATATACATATAACTGGACATTCCACACCTGCTTTGATTTCTAAACAATTTCAAATATTATCTCAAGGAGGTGTTTGTAAAGCTTATACCTGTCTAATTTTCAATGATGCATGTAATCTGTAATATATCGTCCTCTTTCAGGTCCGGAACTCCATAGTTGTCCATTCTGGTTGAATTCCTAGTTTTACCTCTCACTGCATGTCCTCCTTTCGCCCTTTCTATTTGTTGAGCCATCATGGTGGGGGGTGTTCATGAATCATGATATCCATCTTCTTCCTCCTTTTCTTTTATAGTAACAGTTTGACTACACTACCTTTCACTACCCTCCTCTGTACCATACTCGGAATGCCAGTAACACATTTATTTGAATGACTCCTTTTCTTTTCCTCACAGTAACACTCTGAGATTACACATTGATAAAAATGCATTCCAGCTGTTCCTTACAATTTCATTGCCCAATGTGATTGAAGGGCAAGAGCTTCCATTCACTTTTGAATTTGATCTGAAATCTTCTCAATTTACTTGAGGTAAAAGATGGGCAGAAGGAGAAACTAACATTGATTGCACTAAACCGGATCCATTGCGTTGCTTCTAGGATTTTACATGTCTAGATGGTTGGTGATTTGTTTAATTTATGAAAGATGGATGTTGTTAATATCATAATGGCCTGCAGACTTTCAATGAGGTTCAGAAACTGCTTAGCAAGACCAATGGGCAGGTGATTGGTGAATTAATGACCACCTCTCCTATGGTTGTTCGGGAGACCACCAATCTTGAGGACGCTGCTAGGTTATTTTTTTGCTACCTTAAGTTTAACATCCTCTTCCCCTAGTATTTTCACCTACGATTTACTTTTGTTAATCAATGATGTCTTTGAAAATTCTACCTTCTATCTTCAGATTATTGCTGGAGACCAAATTTCGACGACTTCCAGTTGTAGATGCAGAGGGTAAGCTGGTAAGAGACTCCTCCGTTCCGTTATCTTCCTTATTTTCTTGGCCTCCATGTTTATTTGGGTTTCTAAGGCGCCATTTTTAATGATCTGAAGGTCGGGATTATCACTAGAGGAAATGTAGTCAGAGCCGCTCTTCAAATTAAGCGAGATATTGAAAAGAAAGCATGACACGATTTAGAAGACCATTCATATCATTTGTTGTTTGAATTGGCGGACGAAACTAGCTTTGAATAGAATTAAAATTTTGGCATATGCATATACCTGCATATCAATTATAGTATTGTTTTACCATTACAAGAATGTCAATCGTCATTCAATTATTTATAGCCCGTTTGGTTTGATTCCATGGAAGAGGATTATATATAATCATAGATTGATTACAGCGTTTGGTTGGTCTTATGTAATGTAAATATTACATTTTATAATCCTGATTATATCATTTGATGTAATCAGGATTACATTATTAGAACTGATGAATGAGGATGCATACATCCTGTAATTAAGTGAAAAGACATTATTGCCATTATAATTTTTTAATTTGACCAAAGTGCCCACCCATAAATACTCTTAAATATTAAATAATTACTGTCATTAAATATTTAAAAAATTAATTAATTATATAAAAATATAAAAAGAAATTCCCCACTAAAAAAAAAGATATTCCACCATTAAAATTATTAAAATATATCATTAAATAATATTGCTACCATAAAATATTAAAAAATTATTATGAACTCAATGTATATACTTTACAAATTGAAAAAAAAAATACTTTGAACCATACGCGTACGTTATATATATGTGTGTAGATGAAAATAGTTTTGTCTATTGCTATATTAATTCCATATATTCTCATTTTTTTATGTAATCCAACAACATATTTATACATATGCATCATCATTCTTTAATGGCGAACCAAACAAATTCGTGTAATTATCATTACATTTCATTATATTAGTTCTGATTTTTTGGATCAAACGACCACTTAAGGACCAACTCTCCTTGTAAATTTCCTCTATATATTATTAACTCAATTGTTTGCTACAGTTAAATATGAAACTTCTCAGCATGATGTTTGGCGTGAAACTGAAAACTGTCGCGATCAAATGAGTGGGAGAGTCTTACTTGACGCTATGCAACAGTTGATTTGCAATGCCACTAATCTATGTCCCCACAAAGATATTTTTAAACATGTTGGGCTGAAGTGTTGGACTTTTTTGGCCCATTGCGTACTATGTGATTTACTGATTTCATAACTAATTTTTTGACTGAATGTTGGATTAGTGTTCTGGTCTGGACCTAGATTCCTTTCTTTCTTCCAAATCTAAAATGCAAAAGAATGAGACATAATTATAAATAGTTGAATGAGAGCATGGTTGAAAAGAACAATAAACAAGGTGGTATTAATTATAAAGATTCTAAAACAACAATTGTTTTGGAATAAGGATAAGACCTAAAATAACAACAAAATTGAAATAGATTAGGTAAGATTGAGGATTCAAATTTTGTATATATATAAAAAACGGACACTCAAGTGCAAATATGTTTCGGAAGTATTCACAAAATTTTAATGTTACTCTAAAAGTTTTTTTAGTATCAATATCGTTCTGAAAGTTTAAAAATATAACAATGTTCCTCTTATTGTTAACAAAGTTAATTTTGATTGTCAATAATTTAGTTTGACTGAAAGAATACACTTGACACTCTTACCTGACACTCATTAATTATTACACAACCTCATCATCTTTTGTTCTAAGTGTTGTATTGAAGTGTCAGGTAAGAGTATCATGTGTATTATTTCAGTCAAACTAAAGAGTTACCAATTAAAATTAACTTTGTTAACGGTTAGGGGTAATATCACTTGGGTATATTGAAACTAAAAAACTTTCATAGCAACATTGAGATTTTTTGAATGTCTCCAGATAGATTTAAACCTTAACACATGAAAAAAATTAATAATGAGAGATATTTTAAATTCAAAGTCGCTAATTTTTTAATCTGAATTGTTGAGTTGTATAAGAGTAGATGGTCTGGTGGGTCATTAAAGGGGGGGAAAAAAAAAAAAAAAAAGAGCTCATTTTCATCGGCATTTAGATCCTGCTTCCCCGTCTCCACATTTGAAATGCAGGAGCTTTTGAATGTCTTATAACTCTTCCCTTTAATTTTCCAGCTGAAGGCTTCGATCATATGCGACATTGATTTTTTTGGGTTGATAACGTGACATATCTTTACCTTGGAATGGATCTCTCTCTCTGCCTTGGCTGATTCAGACTCTTGAAGGAATCTTTTTCTTTCTGCTGGGAGGCCGACCTTTTAAATAGATTAACGACACACCTACTTCTGACCGTAAGCCACCCCTCAGATACGAACAAAGGTTAAAAAAGTTATCTTAATCTCCGCCAATCATGGATTAATCACGCATCTTTGTGAACTTGAAATTATGGAGTACAGCTCAGAGATCCGAATCACAAAATCGCTGCAAGATATATTATTGGTTAGCTGGCGAATTCTAAAGAGAGGATCTGGAGGCAAATATTAAGGAATTAAAGGTGCAATGCATGCGTCCAGTATGAGAAGTGACTTCTATTGGCAATGCTTAGTTAATGTGTGCATCAGCAATTAGTAGCAACTGACATAAACACCGTTGTCCGTTGGGGCTTGGGAGTGTTAATTACCAACACATCAACTAGTGCTTATATACATATGACAATAATAATAACGGTTGTAGTATTAGGAGGTACTTACGGGTCACTACAGTTAAAAATATTTATGAATGGAGCAAGGGGACCATTTTAAGCGAAGCAAGTGTCCTTTTGGCTATTTTGTTTGTTAATGTTAATGGTGGGATACAAATTGGAGAGGGAGTGTGCTGAGATTTGACTGAAATTAGAGAGAGAAAGGACGACAAAACCGATGAAGGCATCGTTATCCTGGAAGAACAACAAAAGAGGGAGAAACAGAGGCACAAGCAGCGACCACTCCCATTGTCACTCAACAGAGCAACCAAAAAAACCAACACCTACCATCAACCTTTGGTTCAATTGGTTCTTTGTTAAAGGTTGTACCAGCAGGTATTGAATCTGAGACCTGAAAATACAGCAGTATTAAATACTTAACGGTAAAACCTGACTCAGATCCAGATTAGTCTAGATTCCGATAAATCCTCCAAGAAAGTAGGTCTATGACACGGGATGGTGGACGCAAAAAACAAACGCTTGACTCTCTCTCTGTCTCTCTCGATCTTATCGCTTCTCTGAGTAGTTATAACTTTAGTGGTTAACATGGCTCCCTCTCTACCCCGTAGGCCACTCCTGTCCCCTCATTCTCATCCCACAAATCCTAATTTCCACCGAATTCTCAAACTCACACAGATTCAACACAACCAACCAATTTTTACACAACAAAGAAGCTACTAAGTAGTACTGGCATCAACCATCGTGGAAATAGAAGAGACTAATTGATTAATTAAGTAATTTACATTTAACTCTTCTAATGACGCCAAAATTTCTTCTAAATGGAAGAAAACACTGGCCAGGGATGAGGAAGGCTTAATTAGTCATCGGTTATCATTCTTCAGGCCATCTGAGCGTTAGCCTCTCTTCCGTCGGAGAAGGAAGCACTGAGTTGCGAAATAGATATTGCGTCTTCTTCGTTCCTATCTCACTCGCAGTCGCAGTCCGAATCCTCGGGTTCTGGTATCTTGTTAAGATCAACCCGCGCCAAGAACTCCCCGGAGCCTGCTCCGGCGCCTGCGGTGTGTGAGATGATCTCCGGCACCACGGAGGCATGGTGGTGATGGTGGAGAGCGGCCTGAATCGCGTCGACTCTGGCACCGACCTCGGTTGCTTTTTTCCTAATCGAAGCCGCCGACATGTCGCAGTCGCAGCCGCCAACGGCGCCGCCTTCTAAGAGGTCAGGGAAATTAAGGCGGGCCGATGGGCCCCTGAGACAGAAAACGGCGGTGTCGTAGGCTCGGGCGGCGGCGACGGGAGTGGAGTAGGAACCGAGCCAAATCCTAGAGCGTTTATTGGGCTCTCGAATCTCGGCGACCCACTTGCCCCACTTCCTCATCCTAATCCCTTTGTATCTTCTCTCTCCTTCAAGTTGAACGGCCCCTCTTTTCCTGGTCGGCATCTCTCTCTCCGCTGCTTCGCTGCCGTTGGTCCCTCTCTCTCGGCGAGACTGATCAAAAGGGAGGGACAGAGAGTGAATGTTCATGAGGAATGAGGAATATGGGGAGACAGTGAGATGAGAGACGAAGAGGGCAAAGAGTGATGCCTTTTGGAGACACCCTCGTAGGACTCCTCCACTGAGCTTGTCATATGCTTGAGCACCCACGTCCCTTTCTTTAAACCCAAACCCAAAGCAGAAAAAAACAAACGCAAAAAAGTCACAACCAATTATAGCTTACAAAACCATTTCACCGACATCATCTCCTCATCTCCTCTTGCCATACTCCCTCCGGTTCGAAAATATAAAATCTGGTGACTTTTTTTTTTTTTAGAAATTAAAAAATTTAACTAAATTATTTAATTATTGTATAGGTTATTTATCATTAGATTATATATTAATTTATAAGTTAGCCCAAGTAATTAAAAAAAATAAAAATAAATACTTTCAAATAATTTATTTAATTTTTTTTATCTCTAAAAAAAATAAGTTATGTTTTATATTTAAGATCAGGTTAGTATGCTTTTTTAAAGCCCTACCCTTAATCCAAATAACAATAAGGACCTCCAAGTTGTTATTTTAAATGTGAGGTTGTGATTTTGAACTCAGCAAGATCTTGTGTTTAAGATACAAATAAACTCTATACCTTCCTCATAAGTTTAGAATTAGAGAGAGTAAACCCGCCTATTCGAGTATATGCTTTTCTCTCCTCATTCTTTACCAAACTACTCGGAATTGTTGGGGAACTTTCTTGCCAAAAACTGAAAAAAGATTAGATATTTTATACTTTTTTTTTATATAGTGTGTATTAGGATTACCCAATGACGTACCATCGGCTTTATGGGGGTGAGCGTTGGTTGTTGTCTTTTGCTGGTTAGTGAAATGGAATTCAAAGCCTGGTGATGGGAAAAAACATAAAGTTTAAAATTTTAATTTGTTTCTCAAAATTAGTTGAAGATGTATTTTTAATAATTCTAAAGTGGGGGGGAGACTGAAGAGGCAGGTAGGTGGTCGGTGGATTGACACCGTTGGTAATTGACTTTCCCTCCACGCAATAACGATAGGGAAAGCGGGGCAATTTTGTCCTTTTAGTAATGAGTTATTTTGCTTAAAGATACTTCCATGGGGGTATTCTGGGAATTTAGAAAATGTCATGTCCTGCATAGTAAAATCCGGGCGCCCCACTAATCATATTAAGGGGCGGCTTTTTTAAATAATTATTGTGACCATTTTTCTTTTTAATTATGGAAGGGCATTCTAGTATTTTAATAACATTCAAAATTTTTAATTAAATCTGTTAATCTTGTTATTAATTTATTAAAAATATAGGTTTGAATTTAAATTTTAATATTTCAGTTGGATTTATACAAAATTCTTCATAATTTCCAAATAGCCATTAGTTGGCTATAGTCAACACGTCACTTCATTGGATTAGGACATCACAAAATGTTTTCTTAATAAAAAATGATTTATTTGTGATTTCAAATTCCAATTAAGCTCTATACTTGCGTCCCACCCCAAAATTGTATTTGTTGCTTATGGGTATAGTTTTTTTCTAGCAATATCAAAACCAATATGCGTTGGCAAAAAAAAAAAAAAAATCTAAAACCAATATGTTATATGATCTAAATACAATACTTCCTCTTGTTCTCTTTATAAATAATTTTCTCTCTTTTGAGGTTAGTCCTTTTTATAAATAACTTTCTTTTTATGTCTCAAAATTTAATCTATTTTTTTCTTTTTTATCTTATTAAATACACATATTTATATTAATTATCCCTCACTCACCACTAATTCTATTTCATGTACTCATTTATTATACATTTTCTCTCATATTTTATACTCATACTCTCTCATATTCTATTTTCATAAAGATAAGTAGCAACTTTCCACACTTGAGAAAAAACAAGATATTTTTTTACACACTTATTGTTTTTAATTAATCTTAACCGTTAGTTCATTTTAAGTAATAAAGACAAAAATTGTTTATAAAAAGAACCGGATGGAGTATAATATTACCAATCAAATGCAAAATTTGAATGTAAGAGTAAAATATAGTAGTTCCTTTTTCCATAATATAAGTCATCTTCTAAAATGATTCTTTATTCTATAATATAAATCAATGGAAAAGTAATTGATTCTTAGTTATCGATTTTATTTGTATAATTAATATTTAAATGTAGTTTGTTGTATATTTTTCTCCCATTCAAAACTTAATATGGGATAAAAATGAAACATTTTTTCAATTTAAAATATGTTTAATGAGTTAATCGTTATTTTTTTTAATTGTTTAATTAGTTGAAAGTAACTTATTTTTGGTTCGAGGCAGAGCAATTGTCTAATTTAAAAAAAATGAAAATAATCAAGCAACTAAGGACAGTTCTCACCCTATTGCATGACAGCTCACAAGAAGAATAGTTGTAAAATATGTCCATGCCTTTTGCCTTTGGTGTCTCTAATTCATTTTCTCCTATTATATTAATAATCTATGGAATTTTTTAAATAATTTACGTTACAAACACAATAATGTTTTCTATCCTCGCCGAGGCT